>DWRA01001149.1:0-18458 GCA_018250295.1 Spathilepia clonius | reverse complement strand
AAATTTATTTTTTATTTTTTAGTTCGGTTTTCTATAAAAAGCGTGTTTTTTAGTTTTTTTAAACTATTATTTATTTTTAAATATGGTTACGAATATAAGAAGTGGGAACTGTTAATCATAGTACTATTTCAATTATTTTTGTTAATGATAATGCCATCTATCGTATGTAATGAGAAAATAGTAGCCTCACAGAGTGGCACAGGTCCGTGACCAACAGCTCTGCTGTAGTTTACAGTATATTGCACAGATGGAACTGTTTACGAAATAATATACATTTTCGTATCGTTAATACAAAATTTCCAATTCATTGTTTAAAGTTATTATCAATTACTCAAAATTTGAATGTACTTTTTTATATATACTTAATAATAAAGCATGGTTTGACGTTATTACCGCCATCTCTTGCAGTGTATTAAAACTATTTCATATTACAGGTAGCGTGACTGTTTTCCATATATGGTATAGATGACGCTACATTCTTTTTTAAATTGAAGTCATTTTCTTTTTTTCAGAATACAACAGCAATTAATACTTGTTATTAGGCAGAGACGAAGACGTGGTTTTACCTACCTTTAAAACTTTTAATTTTTGTAGGTGGTAATTTAATTCATTTAAATTTGTAATAATATAACTTAAATAGGTAGTTCTGATTTCCTAGGATTACACAAATGATATGCCTACGTGGAAATTCTGTACCTACCTTTTCCACAAAGGAAATGGTTCTCTAATGCATTACATTTCCTACAGAGCTTCCTTTGAAGTTTACTCCATCACGAATTCCGGCCATCTGTTCATCAACACATTTTGTAAGATGGTTTTGTACTAAGTTGTTATGTGATCTTTTGAATTATTGCAACATTTAATTTGACCGAAATCGCATAATTACAAGCTTGGTAGGAACCTAATAACTACTGCGCGTTAACGTACAGCCTGGTTTGCAGAAGGTTCTGGGATCGAATAACCAGATAGTAGCACTACCAGGTAGTAAAATAGTTAGATTAAATTGTTTTAAATGAGTGTCCGTTGATTGAACTCAAAGTAAAAACAAGATTAGTTATAAAGACACAAGCTTGTACGGTTTAAGGCGCAGAGGATTTTAGATACAATCCTGTCCACGCTAAAGAATTAACATCTGTTCTGTTCTGGTCAGGCTATTTGCGTGTCTGTAGTATCTATGCAAAGGGGTGTATACTCTGTGTGAGTTCATGAATAACGCATTATAAAATTCATTATTCGGGTTAAACTGAATACCTCTACACGTACCTATTTCTTTTATTGTGTAGAAGTAGCAAACGAGCATCCATCCCACCTGACGCTAAGTAGTTACTCCAGTTAACCTCAGCTAAGATTAGAGCCGATCACAGACGCTTTCTTACTTCTGACGACTCGGTTGGAGTGCCCCGGAGAAATATGTCTCTCTTACCGCACTCTTCAAACCAGAATACAGCAGCGTTTAACGCTGTTTTCATTAGGTGGAAATAGGTATAGCGACTGTGCCGCCAGAATTGACTCCAAAAGGTTCTAGAAATACGTATAGCACATAAAGATTATATCTGTTCTAGATGCAGTGGACACACAAAGACCTTTACCCAGAACAAACATTAACATTTATAAATAATTTCCACATAATCAGAAATCATATCTTGTATATTGATCGCAACGGAAATAGATTTAACGTCTACTCAATTATTCTTATATGGCTCGATGGACCATTCTTCTTTTTGACCTTTATAGACCACTTTAAGTAATTTGATACTATCGTTTATGGTATACAAAAATGATGTTATTAACTTTACCTTTTTATAACTAACTATGTAAGTAACTAAGCGACTAATCAAGTAACTAAATAATAAGCAAAACAAATATAAGTAGCCGGTTTTAACCATTTTTGACATTGTTTATATACAATTTATAAGCGACTCGTCTCGGCTTCTCATGGATGCAATACAGATACAAATCTATTATATAAAATCATCACATGTATATTATAAGAAACAAACTGACTGCCTACACAGTTTCATTATAATTAGTAGATACCTACTAAGTAGGTGGTAAATCCATTGAAAAATTACTTTTTATGCATACACTTTTTATTTTATCTTCAAAATGTTATACTCATAATATCTTCTCATTATTTTGATCTTTATGATAGAGAATTAGCCAGTGTTTTAAAATTTTAACGAACAAAAACATAGATTGAACAATGTTCTTTTTTTTAATTTTCGGCTTTTGTTTGATGTCATGTGCATGTATTATACATATAAACCTTCTTCTCATATCACTCAGTCTATTGATGAAAACTGCATTAAAATCCATTGCGTTCAGTTCAAAAGACCTAAGCGTACAGGCAGCGGGTAACGACTTTGTCTTACACTATGTAAAGCAGATTAGTCCGTTGCACAATCATATGAAAGATGGTCCGCCTTTGTAGCTTTATTTTTGTAACACTTTTAGTTCAGATGTTTTATTATACTTTGAAACTACATTATTTTAAACCAGGTCAAACGAAAGGTACGCATCAATAAAGGAATTAGAATAAACAATACATTTGCTCTAAACTCATTGTGAGTGACCTTTTTGTTCAGAAAGCTTTTGTTTGTGGAAATTCATGCGAATTTACCATTGTTTAAACATTTAACGACGGCGTGCCACGTAAACTTTATTGCAATGTATTAAAGGTGAAAATTGGTCAACCCGCGCGTCATTGTGAGTAAAAATTGTACCGATTAAAAGGTAGCCCATTTTGTCAACAATGTGTTCGATATGCTTTGTGTGATGAAATATTTGGTTATTAGCACCTTTTGTGAACAAGGTGACAGGCAACGCAATAAATTAAAGCTTGTATCCCTATAGTGTACTGGTTTATGTCCGCGATTTCATCTGCGTGGTGGACAACGTAGAGCAATTTAGCTCGCGATGATCAAACCTGACTTTGTTTTGTCATGTACTGTACCGATCCAAAACGTATAGGGTTCCGGATATGCTTCTCAAGCCAGTCAGATATATATAAGATGAATTTAGATTTCAGTTGCCAGTTTGGGTGTTTCTATGTAACTTAATGTGTTTGCATTGCACCATCACTGAGTATCCTAGCGTATACACGAGAGTAGAAAGTATTTAGTTAAGCCGGTATTAATACATGATTGAAGTAATACCACACGAGTAAAATAATAGGAGGTACATAAAACAATTTGTGCAAGGACCGTAGGCCTATACAAAATAAATACATTTGATTTTATGTGTTATGGCGTACAAACAGAAGAACAAGACAAAACTATAAAGCTACAGAACTAGATATTTTACAAACATCCTGACATTGTATCTCAATCACCGTATCGTAAATTTCTAGCACGTTGGCGCCGGGACCACTTGGGGCCACGCGACGCTATAAATAGGACTTCCGTCCTGAATGTGCCCAAATACTTTGTCTAATTATATCTTAGTAACTCAGTTTTGTATAGATTCTATTAGATTGTTGGCATTTGTGTAGTGTCTTTCTAGTAATGTGAATTGCTAGTTAATAGGTACTGTTTAGAAGACATGCTAATCTTAAATCGTTTAATAGAATTGTAAATTTATAGTACTTTGATGAATATAATATTAGAAATAAAACTTTGTTCAATTACTGGATTTTTATAATAGGGCAGTGCTACCTCAGGACGACTATAGATGCATTGCTATCCCTGAAGACTAAGTTGGAACGCTCCGGATAATGTATGTTTTCAACCAGAACACAGCTACGCTTAACACTGCATATTTAGGTAGATATAGGTGTGACGGTGATACTTTCGAAGTCGAATCACAAAGGGTTTTATCACCTTAAATTCTTCTTTTAGGTTATATATACGCTTATATGAGGTTACTCATCATTTAGGTTTTTTAAGGTTCTTGTAAACTCATCGTTATCGTTATTTATCTGCATGTAATCTGTATGAGAATTTAGTTCAAGTAGATGTTACTATTCGTGGCTTGCCTTACTTATATTTGCTTTATATGATCGTAGATCGAATACGGAAGGCCAATTCGATACCTTTCTGTCTTAATTACTTTAATATCACAATAAATGAATACAGAGGTTGATTGACGTTTGACATATACATATATAAGAACAACTTACTACCAATTGATAATAAGTCATAGATGACCCTTTTACCGCCGTACACGTCCAGTGTATCATTACTATTTAGTTGAATGTGAATGTCTTAGATCTTGATCTTACGTCTTGATGCTATAAAGCCATAAATATATAAGTTTAATTTTTGAACCTTATGCGTACGAAACCGTTATAAAAGTTTCAAACTCACTCATTTGAGCTGCTAAATAGGCAATTCAAGTTTTGCATGGCCGAACAATCTATTGAGGTAGGGTGACCATGTTTGTCTTTTTGCAATAGTCTCAACTGGTGCTCCGAAGATTAACTTCGAAATTTGAAAGTGTCAGTAGATAATTTTTCATTTTGATAATCGTAACACAATATCACATTTTTGTGAAGAAGTGGCTTGACGGAAATATTTGCAGTATTTGTGTCAACATAATAGATCACTAATATTTAAGTCGACAAGGAAAACTGACATGGTCGGGACATTATTAAAGAGGTGAAAATTGATAATGAATAAAATATAAAAAGCAAAATATTCGGTGTCCTGCATTTAATGTTAAAAGTGTAATGGTCATATTGTATCAAGAGGCTCGAACTTTGGAGGAGGATAAAAAATTTATTAAGATCTCGTGACATTATCTCTGGAGGTTCCGTTGCAAACAGGGAAATATCATTAACGTCCCATTGGATAAGAATTTCTTAAGTAATTTATACTTTGGTAGGCTCAAATCAACATTACTTCGTTGCTCTATTTGGCAAGTATCTACGTAACGAATAGTACTTACACTCTGTAAATTGATATCAAAATAGTTAACCTATATTGCCCAAACGGTTGTATGGATTCTAATATATTAGTTTCGTCTTCATTGTGAGAGTGGCATAGGATTTTTTTTCAATTTTTTTTACTTTGTCGATATGGATGTCAAATGAAAGCTAGCAAAAATTCCATTAAAAAAATATACAGACTATAACACATTTATATTACTATTTTGACACCAAAGCTAAAAATTAAACGAAATGTTAAAAAAAAGCTTAAATAAAATTATCTGAAAAAAGAAAAACAAATACCACCATAATTACATGAATATATTAAAACAGGAATTAAATATAAATTAAGCTAAAAGTTACTTCTACTTTTTAAGCGAATCTGGTACTATAGGTACTAGCTATACTAGGACAACGTGGAGACGTTTCATTACGGTTCAGTCAGATATTCACTATCTGGGAGGTATTCATTAAAGGTTTGTTTACATTCCCATGGGAATTTCGTAATAAAGTATAAAAAAAAACTGTTGTGTAGATATGAAACGTGGGGTAAAAAATTTAAGGTATTTTTCTAGGTACTTTTCCAGTTTTGAGGACATTTTTTTTGTACATATCTTGTTATTCATGAAGTTTTTTACTTAACAATTTCTTTCGACGTTTATTTTTCAAGCTCTTAATAATAGAAATCGATGTATCACATACTGCTTATCTTATAGAGGAACGCTTGTAACCAAAATGGAGTATTAAATGGAAGCTTCTTCAATAGAATAGTTTGCATTCCCTCTTCATATCATTTCATTAGCAAATTCCTACAAACAAATTTCGCAAATCGGTTCCTTGTCCCAAATAACTTGGCAACAGTTCGATTGTATTCGCTTTTATTAAGAAGTCTTCTGTATATTGACACTTTTTTCTTTATTTCTATTTATATGTCAACGCTACTTCTACCCGCGACTTCATTTATGGATTCGAAGACGGAAACATTCATAATTATTCTAATGTAAATTCAAGAAAAAATAAGTATCTATGTAATATACCCAATTGCATCATTTCAGCGACTGAAGTTATGTTAAGGATGCGTGATAAAGGGTTTTTTGTTTATTGGCGTAAGGTAAATACCGATCGTCATATTTCAACATTAAAAATCAAAGCAGTTTTAATAATACTTTAATTCCACTGCATCTTCTATTTTAGTTTTTTAAATTAAATAGTCTATGTTCTTTAAAGCCTTAAATCTCTATAGAAATCGTTTAATGGCTTAGTCCTGAGCGAGTCACAAAATCAAGTTCTGACTCTCGTTTCCTATGTCTATTTCTTAAAAACAAAACTATCAATTCAGATAACTAGGTCGATATTCGAAACTACATTTAAAACTGTACTATTTCAAGAATATTGAAAGCAACGATGAAGGTTTATTTACTCGTCAAAATGTGTTGGCGGCGCCACTAACGCTTTTTATTTTATCCAACTTGTTTGATCAAAGCGAGTATAAATTGAAAATCAAATACGCAACCGTTTCGTTCAGTGTATACTTAATGAATAAACGTTTTATAAAGTAGTTGGCCATTAGCACGATCATTCGAATAAATACCTCGATATATCATTGGTCGTGTTGTGTTTAACATAAGTAACAAATAAGTCGGAATTTGTAATTTTCATGTTAAGTGGTTATTACGGTATTTAAATAAATAGCACCAATATGTAAGTTTGTCGGTCTCTTAATCGGTCTCTTCTCAATATTATTATTCTTATGAGAATAAAGATATCTCAAACCTTATTAAAATATGTAAGCAAATATGTATTTGAATACTAGTTGGTCAACTTTGTCCTAGGGTTTATAACAGATTTGAAAACATCTGACAAGTGTGGCCTCTAACCAGCTTCGTCGATAAGTCTATCAATCGGTCACTACCGATGTACACCACGCTGTCCCACTGACAGCGTGGTGTACACGAACTCAGTGTACTGTGTGAGTTCGACTACGAAAATAAAGATACGTTTTAATAATATACATAAGAATTAATACACTCACCTCTATACGGCAGGTAGATGTTCAAATACAGGCAGTCTTCAGATTCATGGGCTAGGAATGGCTTGAGCCTGTTCAAGTAGTGCTGCCTCCCTAATGACGGAGGGTTTCCTTTCTTAATGGGGGGAAGGGATTGAGGACAGACTGGGGCGAAGCGGGTGGCCATCTTCACGCCGGGCCAGGGTGGAGCGCTGACTGAAACAAGTAAAGCATTGAAAGTTTTGCTAAGAACGCAAAAATTAGAGATAAATGTTACACATCACGTGATAAGCAAATCACATTCGTCCTGGTTGATTAAAACAATTATTATGTTCAAACGGCATATTGATAAGCGTTTAATGATATCAACCTTCTTTTTTAATTACGCAATATTTAAACTCATGTTTGAAGGTTGGTAAATACTCAGAGTTTTGTATGACACAACATGACAGCTATAACTATTTCTGCGTTATAAAAGGCGATATTAGCTAATAGACACCAATGTTTTAACATATGCTATTACTGCTGCATATAGAGTAGACAGCTATGTCTAATTCTCACCTGTAAAGAACAGGAGTCCTAAGTATAACCGGTTATAGATGCACTGCATCAATATAACGACTGCTATTGAGTGACAACTACTGTAACTGGCGATTTAAAGTGCCCTTTGAAGCACGGAAGCACACACGATAAATATGGTCACTAGCAGTCACCCATCCAATTACCGGCCGTGCCCCCCGTTGCTTCGTAGATCGGTCACGATCAACACGAGCGGGACTGTGCGCTCATCCAAAATCAGCTTTAACACTTTGTAAACATTGAGATTATGAACAAAGATTGTACGAGAAAAAAATAATCCAACATAGCTTTTATGGAAATGGTAACAGAAATTTGCATGCAAATGAAAAGTAAACTAAGTCCATTTTAATGGAAAGAACATTGAATTCCAGTATTTTTTCACTATTTTACCATAATGTTGTATAAACCGCAGAAAAATGGGAGTCATTTATAATTCTGAACTATTTCTAAGAAAGTTTCTTGTCTTTTTATTATCATAATACGTCTATTTACATTGTTTTCTGTCGTGTCTGTGCGGATATTTTGTTGGAAGAAATATTAAACTTGTAAGACTATTAACTTGTAATATTACTATGAATGAGCAAATGTACAAATTATGTGATTAACACTTTGCATAATGGAATTTGTTTCAATGACGTAGTTTAAACTCTTCTGACGGAGACATTACTGAGCATCTTAAGTAAACTCCAAGTGATCAAAAACCTTAGCGACATTATTGCATGAACACACCAAACCGTAATTTTGGGGAGAGATATTTAAAATATAAAAATCGGGAAAAGTCGCAAGCGATACACTAGATTTTTTAAAATTAAAGCTGTGTTATAGTTCCATTACTAAAAGTAACTTTGTTTTAACCTCTTTATATTCACCAGCACGAAATTTTCTTTAAGAAAAGTATGTTAAGCAGACGAATTACCATTATTTGGAATTCGTTCAATTATTTATTTTTGCTCCGTTGATAAATTTTTATAGCTTTTCTTTATTCTGGGACACTTTTAGTGTACTGTGTTGCTGCAAATATTCCATAGATATAGAATACTTCGCTAGTATGCTCACGGGATTGTATATTAGTTTTATACGTAACCTTTATGCCATGAAACTTTTCGGTAAAAGGTAAGTCGATTGTATCACTATAATTCTCTATCTTTCTATAAAAGCACCTCTAAAGAAGAAGAAAGATTTAAACAGAACCTACATTTATTATTAGAGGGTGTCAAAACGTTAACAGATAAATATTTTAGTTCAAATTTAAAGATTACATTTTTGCTATGCTTCTATTTACTATATGTACCGTAGTATAATCTCACCTGGTGGCATAAACCGTAAGTTGCCGACAGGTGGCGCCGCATACGGTATTCCCAAGAACATTTCAACGTTCTGCAATTCATACTGTCTTCCTGGCTTCACTATCAACCCTCGTATTGCTCCTTGTCTTAGGTGGTACTCCCTTGACAACCGCTTTTCTTCGCCCGTGAAGCTCCGGACATCTTCGTATACCTTCGCCGCACCTTCGTCCGCCATCGGTAGCAAGAGCGAGACAACAACACAAATAAACAAATTGTGATTTATAAACGGAGTCGCATGCTTAGAAGCCATCTTGTTGATCTCCTATTATTTGCTCTCATTGCAATATCTCAAAATACTCATGGGTTTTATTGTCCTCTTGACTTTATTTGCGATGGGAGTATGAGTCATCTTCTTAATGTATTTTCGTCGTAAATGGCAGACAAAGTGGTTATAGAGCAGTTTACCTAATTAGGCTCTCTGAAACTTCACAACTGTCTTTGCAAGAGTACCGATGGATTTTTGTACTGAAATAAATCAACAACCTATATAACTTCAATATACAAATTTACCAAATATTATAGTCCCATAGATGCCGCTTATCTTGCTGTTTTTATTATATTATTGGTTGTCGTTGTAACTTATTTTAACTTTCTTATTATTCTTTATATTATAATTATTATTGTCATCAAATCTTTAATACTTGTTTACTATTTATGATAATGTGTTCTAACTATCACTCACTTGTTCATAGATTACTTTCATTATCCACCATCATTACGTGTTGGTTACTTTGGTGCATCTTACTAGTCACTAACACTTTATTCACTGATGAAACGATAGCACAACTTTATACTTTTCTTACCACTTAAATCACACGTGTCATTTTAATTTTAGAACAAATTGTTATTTCAATATCGTGAACTTCGTTTAAACTTATTTCTAAAATAACTTTTATTATTAATGTCTTTGTTACAATGAGTATCTAAATCTTGAATTCTTTCACTAATTAGAGTCCCCATATCTTTACACGTATTTGTGTCGTTACTGACATGTCTTTCCTTTATGAGCTAGTGATTTGTAGTATCATTTACACTTATTAGGTGTAATTCATTAAATACACTATCTATTTTTATCTCGACTTTCTCAACATTGTGATCGTTGTGAACTCGGTGCGTTGACTGGACCGCTTCCAAGCTGTCCCTGCTTCTAATACCAAAATACGACGGAATGCGAGCCAGAGGGGCGCGCGTTTCACGGATTATTCAAATTTTACATGCACGGAACACTGACATGTGGAGATATTTTAATTATTCTTAGTTTAAATACTTGTACTGTTTTTTTTTCTTTAATACAGATGTTTATCGGAATTCATCAAAGGGCGTATTGATGGGCAGGTATTACTAGAAAATTTGTTACTGATCTATGAATCTCTAATAATAATATAAAATAATAGCAATACATAATTTATAATAACTGCAAGAGAATTATGTATATAATAATATTGATAGGTATGTTATAAAAAAATATTGGTTGCATCAAAAGTCGGTTTTTAAAGTCCGATGGAATTTATATAAACAATTCCAGAATCCGCGTATACTTGACTGTATTCGTAAGCTTAACATTTCTGTAAATTGGGTGGCAAAATTAACAAATTAATTTGATATCAAGAAAAATCAATTTCAGGTAACCTCCATCAAACAAAGAAGTAATTTATAGACAAATGGTCGATACGCCAAGAACTTGTTTTGCAATAAAACTTATCTCAAGATAAGCAACAAGATTGATGTCATGTGGACCACATAAAACTACACTATGTGTACGAGCGGTGATATACTTATATATGTATGTTGAGATATATACGCGTATTTTCGTCCAAGTGCCACGTGCTCGCGGTAAACATCCGGACGAATGCGCGCGAGGAAGTTAGATGAAACGTTAGTCATTATGACAATTTATTGGAAGTTTTGATATAAAAGTGGAATATTTTCCTTGGTATCAATATTTGAAGACTATGATATTCTATTTGGTAATACAATACAATAAGCCGGTTTAATAGTCATTGCGCCACATTTTTTCTAATTTGAGGTAACCCCAGTCAATTATAAACGATTGATCAAGTTTATGTCGAACCCGGAAAATAAAAGTTTCGGCGGTAATTGGGCTTTCTTTTACTAATGAGTAAATCCTATAGCTTCACCTGGTTCTTTTCAAAATATTCGGCTCAATTATTTCGAAAATACAATATTAGGTACTCAATATTCCTACGTTTTTCTTTAAATAAGTAACGTGAAAACCATAAATACATTGACGAAATTTTTTGATACTTTACATAATACCTTTTAAATTGTCTAATTAAAATTTAATTTATTCCAAAATTATAACATGATTTTCTCTGTATATTTACATCCACAACAAAGTCGTATAAGTTCTAAATTTCAACTTTTGTTCCACAAAATTCTCGAAAATGTACATTATGATACACATGCACGTAACAGTACATAATGTTATTAGTATTATGTGTTTTTAAAATAACACCTATGAAGCACCTTAAAAAGTTCTATTAAGTGATTATTGTTACATAGACAATATTTGTCAAAGAAAACGCTAATTGCACCAGATGTTACTTTGGGGAAATCCGTGCTGTAAAACAAAGATAGTTTTATCGCCATTCAACAAGCGCTTTGATCATGGATTATTGCAAAGTATTATTACCAGACTTTCTAAGTGTAGTAACTGAAAGTAAACATAGTTATAAGAGGCGATCTAAGTTAGTCCTCAGAGTCCGGAAGGCGTCAATGCGGGGGCTTAGGAAATATTTATTTTCAAAGGATGGGTAAAAAGACTTTTTATAGCTTTTCATCAAGAGAGACCGTGGTCAAAGTAGTGCTATTAAAAAAATAATAAGCTTTATCTCTTGCTAATAGGATCGGAATCGAAGTCTGTATTGAAAGTTGAATCAGAATCAGTACCTACTCATCAGATTAAAATTAAGCTCAGAATGAGTACCTATTAGATTAAAAATAGTTTCATAAGTTTCTTCGCAGAAGTTACTGCATACAAACTATACTAAGCATACGTATGCAAAATCCATTCGAGTTGTGGGACGGGAATATACGTATATTCCCGTCCCACAACTCGAATGGATTTTGAAGAAATAAAAAGAAGTTCTATTTTTACGTTCAACTCAAAATATCAAACGCCCATCATTGTCAACCTCCGTACGAGTGGCACTAGATTAATAAGCGCTGGCTTCCAACGCGCCTTAAAATAAATATTGGCCTACAAAAAGGCCTGTTTGAAAAATTCTAAGAAAAACGCTTATCCACGGATACAGGTAATTCCAATGCAACATAAATCAACTGATTTTAAGGTTGAAATATGGTTTCATATCACACTAGATGCTATTTGCGTGTGTTGGGAACAACTCACAAAGTTGTTTAAATAAACGCCCTTAATTCATCATTTAAATCTATCTATATCTTGATTGGTAGCCGCTCCACTGCTTGTACTTTGGATGACCATTTTTTTTAAATACTTTATAACTTCTAAATATAATAAATTATAGATAAGACCACTTTTTGCTACGATCATATCTAAGAAGGATCACATGTTTGTTTCCGCATAAATAAAATATTTAAATAATTTATATTTTAACATAATAACAAAATAATTCCCAAACAGAAGTTCGTCTATAAAAAGTAATGACAAAGTAAAATTACTTCTTTATATTGTAATAAAGTTGGTCAAACGTTACAATTCATTTTCGACCGACTGTTTGGTCGAACGCATACTCAGTTATAGAAAGATATTTTTTCCGTACTTGTGACCCCGTTTTAATAGAACTATGCCTCAAATATAAGCGACTTTAGTTAGTATAATTTACCCTAAATTTTTTAACAATTTAGGCTAGGCTGTAAGCCTATGCTGAAAACAGCTACGATTTTGACGAAACCTCCACGTTAATATAGAGAACTATACACTGAGTGCCATAGTCTTCTTTCCTCTGAAAATATCTAGAGATCCCACGTGGAATTCAAAAAACGCGGGCGTACACGCTCGCGTTTAACAAACAAAGGGTGGCGAGTAATCCGAGGAGCTCAATCCTGTTTGTGTTTGTGCGCCCTTTTTGCAATCGATATCTCCGGGACACAGCAGCTGCGACTCGTGTCTTTTTGCTCGTGTCCTGTTTATTTCAGTAGTGCCAACATTCACTTCTTCACTTTAGTGAAAATAAGCCTATCATACGTATCTATTTGTAGTAAAGGGCAATATTATTGGAGTACATTCAAAATTGTGAGGCGATGCTGTTTTCTGGTTTGAAGACGGTGGACTGTAAAATTATGATCGGACTATGTAAGCTGCTGTGTTCGGCTTAATTATTTCTGTTAGAGGCTACTGCCTATCTCCTTTAGTTCCCTCTACTTCCACGGGTAAAATAATGAACATTTTAGAATACTCTTCTTCATCTAGTAAAAAGTACACAAGATTACCTTTATTACCGGTACGTCCGGTAAAAACGGACTGCCTAAGGCTTAACAGTATTTCCTTTTTGTGCTAAACCCAAGGGGCTTATTCCCGCTTATCTTCAGCGTTTCTTCCAACAAAAATCCGGCACGATATTGTCAGTGCTAGTAATGCAGTGTACACACGACCGCTAACTGACGCAAATATTTGCGCCGAGACGCAGATGCGCCGCGGTAAGGGTACGAACTTGGAAAGCACTTGTTGTTAAGGAGATTACCCAATGTTTTCTGTTACAATGTACCTCGCGGTTTTAGTCGAAAGAATATCTGCATACCCTGTCCACGCGAAATAATTAATCTTTAATTTTTTTAATTATCGGGCCCGTTGATATTGCACTTTTTGTTTAGTCTATTACGTATTTGACAGTGTATTTATCAATAATGACTGCGTTTCCCACTGATGTCTATATTCTTAGCACGAAGTCGAAACACGCTTAGCAGGATTTTATTGTTTTTTCAACGTTTAAAAAAGCAGATTTAGTGGACACCCTTATTTTCTAATAAATGTATTATTAGTCGTAAGAATATTTATGTTAAACTACAAACTACAGTTGTAAATTTCATTGGTTACATACAAAAACCAAACGATATAATCCTTTTAAAAATAGAACAATGTATATATTAGGCTTCGGTACAGAACCCTGAACTAAACGAAATCTTTGTCTTTCTACAGGAATCTCCATTGACAGTGCAAGTTGCCGTAATGCTGAGTACACATTTGCGCAAATATTTGCGTGGAACCAGACAGATGCGTCGCGCGTCTGTGGAATAAAAAGAGCGACATTCGTTAGTAAAGGTAGGCTCAGTGGTTGAGGAATCTTCTTTCATTTCTTGGAAAGTTCCTCAGATATATTTCACAAAACTGCGCTCCAAGTTACTGACCTATTTCATATTTATTAGGCGTGACATGGCCATGGTTAGTTAGTGCACAGTTGGTGCGCCGGCTGACTTTCATATGAGACAACCATATTGGTCTTGAAGAGTTGTAACGAATCTGTAATTGAGTTCGAATGAAACCACTCCCGTTGTTAAGTGATCGCCACCTCCTGTGTACCTCTGTAATTGACGTCAAATAGTAGAGAATTTCTATAGAGTTGTGAATGTGTCGTTACCCCTGAGGATTAAGGAGGAAAATTTTCGAATTCATTATTTATAGGAGTTCAGTTAATAGGAACTTTATTTATTAATTTTTGAGACACATACAGATGTAGAGATGAACAGTTTTATTGCCCCATTATAAAAACCACATGCAAAATGTAATGAGACAATAAATCTGATAAACAAAGATCATATGGACTCCGTTCCAACGATGACTGAGTCACAATGAGATCATAAGATCCTCATCGAATAAATTCTAAGAAATATCTTTGAAAAATAACTATTTATGGTTATGATATCCAAGGTTAATCTGTAAGTATGTTTACTTTAATATCTTTTCGTTCACCGGCACCGTTCACCAACACAAGATATACCAATGTTCTTTAATTTCTAGTATCGTTACCCACTACTGATACTATTGGTGGTGTTTTTGCATTACAGGTGAACACCGCTTGCGTATTTATTCTCATATAAATAAGGTAAATTTTCCCAGATTACATTATGATTTATATAAAAACACTACAGCTATCTATATAATAATCATTAAATTAACACTCATTTATAATATATCGATACATGCTTACTTTACACATTAGTACGTCGTGGATAGTTGAATGAACCGCATATGTATTAAAAAATAACTAAACATATTGATCAAAACATTTTATGTTTGTGGATCAAAACTAGAATAAAATAATTAAGCATAAATCATAGATAACGTCATTATTAAATTAAAAATTAAATTTATGTGCTAATAATTGACCTATGTACTAATAAATACCCATCAAAGACCCATCTACTTGTCTATCTACTATATTAATACTAACCCGTCTATATCGCCTGTTATTAACAATAATTAATTTATTCAACTTTTTGTCAAACAAAGATGGAAATTCGTCAATTTCCGTCTTGCCCTATCTAGAAGTTCAAATTTTTCATAAAAAAATGATACATTGATTTATATCATCCAATAGTTAGAATATTTATAATATGCTATTGAGCTAGCTATGTACATGTACTGGTGTAGACATGTTACGAAAAAAATATGATTTTATAACATTCTAGATGCGTTTCAATAAAGGTTGTTAGAATTGCACGTTATAGATTTTTATTTAATAACTATCTTTCTAAGACTTGTATTAGTAGTATTAGTAAATAGAAAAGATTTAACTTACTTTTTAATAAACGTAGCTGTGACTATTTATTGCCCAGTAGCAATCTATATTGACACTTGCAATACCAAAGGAGTGTGTCAGCGTCGGCTTTTAACGGAAGCTCTTTTTGTACCTTTTTTCCAGAGCTTTATGTCGTCGCATTCCGGGAATATCTCAGGTGGGAATAGGTCTACTAGCACTACTAGTAATTTTGCCCTTTTTTTCGCAAAAAGGGGCAATTAAGTATCATACTAAATTTAAGAAAAGTGCTTATTAATAAATGAAGATAGGAAACAAACATAAAAATACACATCATTAAAATTGAAATTCATTATCAAATTTATTCTTTGATGACCAAAAAAATCGGTGTCCACCAAACAAGCCTCGAAATTTGGTATTCAAATGGTTTCCCGAAAATGATAGGAGATGCTACCAACGATGTGGCAACGAGATATTAAGATCGCATTAAAGATCTCACGGCGATAAAACGGCGACAGAATTTCTAATTCATCGCTGTACTTTAGTCTCACCAAAATCTATTGACTAGTTACGATAAATTGAAATGTAAATCTTTGTGGATCTTACCCGACTGCTAAAGAAAGGTTATGTTTTCGTGCTTGTCGTGTATGTTTTTAAATTTCGTTATTACCTTATATCTACACGAATGGATTTGAATAGTTAATGTAGGTAGGTTTGTGTTTATTTTATTATTCATTTTCATTGTTTAACCAATACACGAGGACACGGAGATGACATAATATATTTAGGAACTCATTATATAAGTAATAGCAAACGAGGGTGGATTTTTTTGTGTCAACAGTTTCTGCCACAGTTAGACATTCATATTCGACACTAAAAATAATTATGTCTAACTGAGTATGGCCACAGATGCATGCGCTGTACGCCTTATTTTCGTGCCTTTGTCTTACCTCACCTTTATAACCAGAATGCGAGCGCTAGAGTACTGCTCAGAGTACAGCTACCAGAGTAAATACACGCAATTTACGTTCAACTAAAGCGCTCTGTCCACGCAGTTTATTAACAAAGATTCTTCCATCACCTGTCGCAAACCTCATTGTAGTGAGACACCTCGATGAGAGTAACAGTTTTTTTCCTCTTTTCCCGCATCGTGTTTATTCAAATTAATTGCTTTTTTATGGTCGCGATGAAATCGCTATGGACTATTTTTCGGAACGTTTGTCGTTACGAAAATTGTCCTCTTGATACGAATCTGTTATTTCGGTGTATTTATTTTTACTTTAAGGGTGCGTATTTTTTTTCGCAAACCATTGTAAAGTCGTTAAATTGCTTAATAGCCTATCTGTAGTGAAATTAAACGTTGGATTCTGAAATGGGTTTTTCATTTACACGGAATGAGTTTAATTTTAAATGCTTTGAATCGATTTCATACTATTTTGCTTTCAAATTTGTTAATCTTTAAAATCATGCAAAATAACATAGCTACTATATCTTGTAAGCATTTACGAAAGTTCATCTTCAAGGATTTTATATCATTCAATCATTAAGTGCTACGATGGTAGTATCAAGAGAAATTATTAATAATATTAGTGTAGAATACCTCAAAATAAATATGAAAAACCGGGCGTGATTGACATCACTTAATTATAGCATAATTTATACAATTACATATTTGGTAAAATATATAAGTATAATATTCGTAAGTAAATTAATCAGTTAAAACAGTTTTAAATATAATAAAATATCATTACGTATTTAATATTAGATTACACATTTTCTTTTACCGTGTAGGAAAGTAAGTATTACTTTTTAAACGGCTGTACAAATTAAACATAACGAAGATAATTTCAATCAATCTTTCAAATAAAATTTTGAACTGAAACAAAGTAGGATCTTCTATTTGAGAGTTACGATACAACAAACAGATACATAACCACAAAAGTAGAGAAAAGCTTTTACTTCGTTTATTGCGCCGAAAATTAATAAAAACCACTCCAATTAGAAAATAAACTTACTTTATCTTAATCTAAAGTTAAAGATGATAAAAAGTATGGTTTTAAAACTTTTTGTGTACATAATGATAAAAATATTTATGAGTGTGCCTACTTTATACATTTCCGTGAAAACAGGAAGTTCGTTCCATTGCTTGCTTTGGCAGAGCTTTTGAAAGCTTTGCGTTTCTCTAAGTTTGTTCAGTTAAAAAGTGTTTTGGCAACTTACCATAACGTCGCTATGTAGTGTCTTACAATAATAATATTTTTTTAGAATGTTATACTGACAATCAGCTCACTGTTAATTCACTAGCAAGTATTTTGTGTTTCTTACAAAATAAAAGTTGCAAATGAGCATTCAGTCCACCTGAAAAAAAAATAGATACTGTCACCAATGGTTTGTATTCAACCTCAAATTTTATTACAATCTTCCTTAATGTCGGCTTCAGATGTGTTGCTGCCCCTTGCGGAAGACTATGTTGCAACATACACATATCATGTACGTCTGGCCTAACACACACTTCAAACCAGACCAGAGTCGCTTAACAAGTGTAGTTAAATAATAATAAAATTTATTATTATTCAATTACTTTTTAAAATTAAATTACCCACTACAACCTATTACATTTTTATTGAAAGAAAAAAAAAAAGAAAGTAAGAAATAATTCAGACAAAGCATATTAAATACAATTTTTAGAATATTATATTTATTCCAATAGGCTGATTTTAATCGAGGCTCCCAACTTAGGAAATCTGTTAAAGTAGATTATACAAAAGCAATCAAAACTCTGATTTAGGAGCGTTTAATTAAGTTCACAATGCTCCAGTTATCAACCATTGATAATAATTGCTCTTGGCTGTCTATTTAATAGAATTTTATATTATAGAATTGACAAACGAGCATGCAGTTCACCTGATGTAGTGTGTATGTGGCCACTGCCGCCCATGAACTTACCACTCCCTTCAAATCAAAAG
>DWRA01001148.1:0-18458 GCA_018250295.1 Spathilepia clonius | reverse complement strand
AAATTTCGTATCGTGAGTACCCGTTACATACCAAAATGTATCAATTCCGCGATAATATTAGCCTAAAATCATAAAATGTTGTTTATTCACTATTCACAATATTCTTAAGGCATCAACATATTTATGATTCCCTGTTATCAATTAAGCAGAGATCTCCATACTCACGTAGTACGTGGTGTAAATTGAGTTTTAAACTTTTTCTTTTATTTGTAAAAGTTTCAATGAACGCAAGAATAAAGTATTAAAATAATACTTTAAAGAAAGAAAGTGAAAAAGTAACATTACACTTTGCTTTTAGGTTCATAATCTAATAGCTCGAGGTATACAAATATTTAACGAAACTGTTCTCCAACATCCACAGAATTGTAATCAATGTTACATTCGCGTAGAATTCAAAACAGCTTGCATTCGCTTAAAGTAACATGCGTTACCAATAATCGCGGTTATTCTGTCAGCTCGAGCATATTACCGTTACTTTGACCCAGAGAAGGAATGAGACAAATCATCTCGCAGTGCATCCCGCGAGACCGCGAGACGCTAACGTAAAATGTTCTTCGAAAGTTTTCTTTTGAACTTAACCATTCTATGCGTTCTCATAATCGCCCTCGTTTTCGACTATGTGACCAAATTCTTCAGTTACTGGTACGTGCGACATGTACCATACAAAACGCCCATACCGTTTTATGGAAGTGATTATCATCGAGTTCTAGGGCTACGGAACACCACGGATGAAGTCAACACACTATACTCACAATACCCGAAAGACAAATACGTTGGATGGCTGAAGAGCAGAATACCAGATCTAATTGTTAAAGATCCCGATGCGCTGAAGAAGGTGTTGTCGACAGACTTCTCAAATTTCCATTGCAGAGGCACCGGTCTGGACAAATCTCAGGATGTTTGTTTACGAAACAATTTGTTTCATGCCGAAGGCGAAAAGTGGACTTTATTGCGAGAGAGACTGGAACCCCTTTTGAATAACCTGAACTGCGAGATCCAAGACAGTTTACGTGACTGTTTGTCAGGAACTAATGGAGACACGAACGTTCAACAGTTATTGTCGGAGATATTGGATGTCGTCTTCAAGGATTTACTCCTCGATACTAATGCCGATGGCACGATAATAAAAACTATGCGCCAGACAATACAAAGACGGACGACGATTGAAAAAGTTAAAAGTTACTTGAAACAAATTTTCCCGTCTGTGTACGTGTTTCTCGGATTGAATACGCTGACAACACAACTTCCAAATAAAATTGTCGAACTTCTGAAGCAATCAAAGCTTATGCACGAAATTAAGAAAGTGGAATCTGCAACTGAAATTCAAATACATGAAAACGGGAAGAGGAAGTTGAAAATTGAATCGGATATTGATTTTGTATATTCCCACCTCGCGCTCTTTGTGTCTGAGGGGTATGTTCCGTGTCAGAATGTACTTACGTCTCTACTTTACGAGTTGGCGAAAGAGCCTCGAGTGCAACAAAATGCAAGGGATTCTTTGAAATGCGAAGAGAAATATTATATCGACTCGGTTATCAAAGAGACTTTAAGATTGCATCCTCCTTATTCGATATTGTCAAGAAAATGTACCAGAGCGTACCAATTTCCACAGAAGAGTTTGATAATTGACAAGCATTTAACAGTAACAGTGCCTATTAAGGCTATTCACGATGATGCCACTTATTATATGGAACCTAGTGTTTTTAATCCCGACCGATTTACGGATAGCGAAAATTCAACTAGGCCCGAATTTGCTTATATACCTTTTGGCGGCGGCCCAAGAAAATGTATAGGTGAGTGTTTTCATAACCATATTATTTCTCTCGGTTTAATATTCGCATATAGCTGGGTTAGGCTTTGGTTGGGCAAGAATTTGGCCAGCAAAGCGAAACTATTCAGCCTTTGTAACAGTATTAATTGAGGAATAAAGCAAGGTAGTTTTAGGGTGTCGGCAGTTAGACGTTGCCTCCATATGAAAGATGTTGTACATAATACTAATTATGCTCTCGTATGTATTTCTAACCCGATTTAGTCTCCAACTTCACTAAACTGCATGCTAATAATTTTACCTAATTGTACGTATTATGTCTAACTTAAACGTTTGTACTTTTAAATATGTTGCAATTATTTTAGGGTTCAATCGTCTATGGTTTCGATCCTAATCTAGGTGATCATTAATGATGATTCTAAATTTCTCTTCAGAGCCACGGTATTGTGTACTTGTGCTTGTGTATTGTAGTGAGTACAAGTGCAGTAAGGTTTTTAAGTGTAGTAATAATATATATAAAACTTTTTGAAAATAATAACTATGCAGACCTGCGTCTATCTACTCCATTAAGAAACTTAATAACTCACGTTGATCGCGTAATTTTTATGTGTTATTAAAGGGCATTTCTGCTCCAGAGTTAGATATTAAAGGTATTGCTTATTTGCTTTAGGCACATAATACTAAACCTTCTATTTTTTTCATGCAATCCTCTGAACTTATTGAATTAACGTTTATAGATCAAATTCTGTAAAACTATTGGTTTTGATTCCCAAGTAAGATTTAAAAATGCAAGCTTTCAATATTATTAAGATATTAAGAAAAATTTAAACATACACAGTTTTGTGATATCCACCGAACAGGTTCTGAACAATCTTGCGATACATGACTCTTTTTATTGTTATAGGCGAAAAACTAGCGATGCAAATCATTCGGCAAGTGACAGAGGAGATATTGTCGCAGTACAAGATAGAACCTTGTGAAAGAACCCCGACGATGTTGCCAGTAGCTGACCACGACTTCGGAAGAGTAGTAGAACGCGATATCTGGCTAAGATTCTTGCCAATTAATGCTAATTAGATTTAGAGAACGGCTATGATATTTTGTAACGTTTTGTTTTATCATGAAACCTGAGGAAAAGTAATTTGTGTGAAAACTTCTAAATTAAGTGTACGTAATTAGCAATTGAATAGTCAAAATTTATTATTTTTTAATTCTGTAGCCTTCATTTAATTTGTCTCAAAGTTATCGAGATTACTTGACAGGGTTCTACTTCCTGTTGTTCATTGTTTAAATTTTTATAGGCGACGGTTTCGTGAGAATTTAAGAATTTATGTTACTCTAAGTTATCTTTTAAATATACATATATTATATTCTAAAATATGCATTCGAATATGACGCATTTATCCTTAGTTATTTTACGTTTAATAACATAATTTATAAACTATGCGTGTTTTGTTAAGAAAATATTATTAAAACTTAAAATGTAATGATTAAAATTTTAATTGTTGCATATAATATGAATAACAATATTTATTTATTTTGTAGAATATTTAACAACTTTATTTTATTTGTTTGTTAGTTCAGGAAGTATAATTTATTGGGGTTTTAATAACGGTTAACATTATTTATAGCTAGAGTCTAAGTGATTATAAATAAGTCTGAATACGTACTATCGTCCAGTGTAGTAAAACATATTTTATTGGTGTCAAAAAGAGTTGTATGGGGATAATTATATATGTGTACATGCCTACAGTAAAATACGGCTGCAATATTTTTTTGTTATAATAAAAAAAAAATGTCAATAAGTTTATGTAGAATGGGTAAATATTAATTTAACTTCACGACTTCTTGTATAACGGATCTTAAGATTAAACTGTTGTTTATCTAAGTATATGTGTACCGGTGTATGTAATAATAATTAATTTGTTTAATTGGCCCTTAAAAATAATTGGTAGTAAGTTACGATAAATTTATTTGTTTAATTATTTGTCTTTTATTGTATTATTTTATAAATAAATGTATATTTAAAAGGCTATTGATAAGGGCATTATTTGCATAAAAATCTCATGTGGTAAATGGATCTATAAATTGCGAGACAGTCACGGCATTTTCACTTGTAATATTAACAAAACAAGCATAACTTTGTAGTAATAAACAGCTTGTGTGTGTAGCAACAAATTTTCTCTTTAAAGCTTGTGTATGACAAATCTGGGAGAATTTGAGTTTCGACTGTTATTGTACCTGATCGCATTGCTACTTTATAACAGTAAGTATGTGCGGGTGGTGACGATTTTCGATCGCAAATTTATATTTGACAACTATTCAAATGAATTCTAATATATCGTCTGGGTCTGTGACTGAGACGTGTAGTGCACATTGTTTCTACATAACAATGCACGTGTTGTTTGCAAGATAGTTCTCAAGATTGAGAATGCTTTAATTTCTATAACAAAGCAATAAGTGCTTTAAAAGTAATTCTCAAGACTAATTTGCAGTATAAATAAACAAAACATTGTACAGACGTAGTTCCTTCAACATAATATAAGATCGATAAAAATATAAAATCAAAGGGAGAGCCAGCGGAAATGGTCTAGAGAGGGAAGCAAGTAGGAAATATTCTCCGCTTTGCATGGCGTAGTGTGGTAATAGCTATGGGGTAGGATATGGGGTGCAATGACAGCCCATGGGTAAGGAAACGTCGTGATTTATTCTATAAAACAGGGATGGCTAGTGGGGACAAAATAATTAATTCTATCTGTGTATTATACAAAAATAAATATATAATCTATATATACAATGTATTAAAAACACTATATAGATAATTAAAAAAATAATAGGTGGTTAGGAGAACAGTTCGTCTCTATAGGCGCTTCTTCAGAGGTCTCCATCCACAAAGGTAGGCAAGTGCAGATTGGGCGACTTCACTTCATACATCTTTCATAAATTTTTATTCAGAGAACTCTCCAGCTATATCGATCAGAATAGAATTATCTGAATATAACTGATTATTAATACGCACAACACATCCAAAAAACAATGCTTGCCTGAGACTTGAACCCCGGACTTACATCGCGCAAGACAAAAGTTCAAACCATTTCTTCCAGTAGGCTATCATCGCTTACTATATTAGCAATATAAAGTTGCAATTGAAGAAATATTTTGAACGCAATATTTTTACTAACTGTGTTTTTACCTCTATTTCCATAGTATTGTTCAATGCTTGCCTTTCTTATTGCTTTTTTAATTCAATGAGGCTTAACGTTTACCGTGCAGTCTATCAGATTGCGTGATCACTAACTGCACACTATTAGCGGCCGCTAGGCGTTTGAATAAGCATTTGATTGACAAACAGTACTTTTTTGTAGTTGTACTTTTTCGTTTTTTAATTTATCTACGTTTCGTTTTGCATTAATTATACTTATTGTTATGTATAAAATCATAAGTTACAATTTTTGCAATCTTGTTTTTTTATCATTACAAAATTTTATTTCACTTTCCTTGTTAGTTCATATGACTGTGAGGTTCAAATCTTGCAAATGAATTTAAAAGTTAGTTAATTAGTTAACTCCAACTAATTGATTGAAAGTTTGTATACACGTTTGCTCTGAATGCCACTACGTTATTAGTTTGGTGAAACCATACGTCGACTAAATCCAATATGGCGGATCAATTATTTCTTATGCACCTCCATGATATGAGTAACAAATGGGCTACTTAGGAAGAATACTAATAACAAAATGACGTTACAAAAAGTGTGTATGTTATTTCTATATGTCAGTTTTAATAAAAATATTTTTTTATACAGGGGTATGTCAATGGAGCATATTTGGTTCACGATTTAACACGTAGGTATGTTAAATTGCGTCACAATTGTTTAATTTCCATGTTTATCATTGAACACTTTACTTTGTATAAAGTTTTTGTTGTCCATTTAAACTTTAATTAGGCTTAGTTTACCGTGCCGTATATCTGATTGCGTGATTACTAACTGATGTTTGTGGTTGCGAGGAGTTCAAGTAACTCCCTAATGGGCGGTGTTTGACTAATGAGATAGTACATTTCACCACTTGAGTAAGGATGAATTGATTTCTTTTTATAAAGCAATAAATTGTTCTTTTTTTTAACTTGTTCCTGGTTTGTGTTAAACGTAATTTAAAAATAATTCTAAATTCACTTACTACCTATAAAAGTACCCTATTTGATTTCGAGTCAGTATTGTTATTGAGTGCAACGGTAAATATTTTAGGTACACTCATTATCACGAACTTTCCTTTTATTGACACCTATGAATTAAATATAACGTTGTAAGTGGTTAAAATTGCTACATTTATATAAATTAGATTAAAATAATATTAGAATAAAGCAATTTTCTTCATCCCAGACTTCTAAATGTACTTACAGCGTAGGTAAAGAAGACAAAACAGAAAAATAGCGTACCCATTCGTCGATAAAGTTTCGAAAGCGGAGTAACCGACAGTAACTTTAGATTTCTTGTACTTGTAAACTTGTATCCCCACCAGTGCGGGCGAAATAACTTTACCGACAGCAGAAATTGCCGCGAATAAGTATATTTTTCGCGGGACTTCTTGAGCCTGAGTTTACGACTCGGAACGTATGGAGTTATAAGAAAAATATACGGAATTATAAACCGTCTTGTTGCGAAAATAACGACTGAAAACGAGGAAGGCAGGTGATGGAGGTGATATTATAAAATTTTGAACGACACACGGAGTTGCTTCGTGGCTTCGCTGAAAGCAATGACATTCATGCATTTGAGAATTATGCTTCTATTACGCTAAATTATTCTGCCTGCCGCGTATGGCTAATAAAAGTTTCAAGATGGAGAATTGGCACGGTGTCGGGAGCGACGGGCCTAATCAAATATTTTTATGATCGACGCCTTTTTACGACCGGCTTGCTTGCTGAGAGGTGAGTGAATGTTTGGTCTAAGTTCAAAAGAATCGTTGCCTATGTAAGCTTGAGAGGATATACTGAAATAATAAGTATCACTTAAAGTTTATACTGTGTTTAGCATAATCAACTGACGTGAAATGCACCCGTGCTAAGTTTACATTTCAGCAATTTGAATGTAATATATGATTTAAGACTTATATTATCGCGGAATTGATACATTTTGATATACAACGGGTACTCACGATGCGATAGTTTGATTTCTTAATTGCCGATATTTCGATCCAGTTGCATGGATCGTGGTCACGGCGGAACTCGAGTATAATCTACATTTAAGGTTTGAAGGACTAAGGTAAAGTAAGTGTCCCAATCATTAATTAGCTAATCAGGTGCGACCTGTGGACCCAATTTACAAAACAAGATCCGCGCTGATTTTTATGGAAGTGAACTGATCAATATCATCTAATGGTAAGTAAGAACAAGTTAAAATGTAATGCACTGTATACGTGGATACGTACGTACGTACCAAACACATACAAATATAACCTTTCTTGGAGTCTTCATTTAATAATCACTGTAAACATTACTTTTACAGAAAATGTGACGACAGAAACAGCAGTATTATACTTCGTTCCCGCTATGTCTCTTGAATTAATCCGTTATCCGCGAAGCATTATTCACAGAGACTGTTCATTTGTGTACATAATTTAGATAAGGAAATAAGCCACAAGCAGACTAGACTAAGATTTACGTAATTATTGCACTCTGGTGATCGGAATCTTATTGTGAAGGTATTTCATCTTGAGTAAATTATATATTTTAAGTTCATATTATATATTAAGGGATTATGTTTCGCTTACTGCGTGCAAATTTACTTTTTAAAAATGTTTGAAATAGTCGTCACAGTTATAACTAAGTCTATTATTTCACGGGTTGGGGATAACGCAAACGCACAAAATGTAAACAAGAAGACCCAAAATATCTATCTTCTAGAATTTTATTGGCGCAGACATTATGTATATTTTGCTATAATCAAGCCAAAAATTATCTCTGAATACATCAAAATCATCAAATCAGTCATCAGTCAGTAATTACTTTTTTTGTATGTTAATAACTAACAACAAGTAGGTAAGTAGTCCGAAGGCTTTAGGCAACTTAAGTGCCTAATGTTAACTTAATTATTTGTGATGTTTATTTTATTTAATTTACTTTAAATTTATGTACATGGAACATAGTATCTCGATGAATTAAGCTAACGTATTTTACCCGAAGCAAATTCATTACGTAATTCCTTTTTAATGTCAATAAATTAGCACTGCGTATATTGCGTTAGCGTAAAAGTAGTAAAAGAAGGTCTATAGCACATAGTCATATTTTCCGTAAAAATATATGTCAGTAAAAAGTAATAAAGCAACGGAGCAAGTGGTTCTGAAACTGTATAAAACCGCTAGTCGTTTCATTTATATAATTACATCGTTTGATCAATTAAATAAATTAATTATAAGTACCTTCTTGTGGTAAAATTTCCTTCATTATGCTAAAAAATATTTTCTCTGGCGTAAAGTATTAACAAAACAACGCTGAGTGGCTCGGAAAGAAAAAGAACAATAAAATTTAAAAATGTCCCGAAAAACGTAATTCCTGTGGGAGTAAAGTTACGAGTTTAATAATTTGCTCCCGAAATTTGGGTCAATTTATGATATTTTAATTTTCTCCGGAAACGAGATTAAAGTAAACTAACAAAATGGCAATTAATTTGCGTAATTGTGGATGCCCGGGAATGGTAAGCGAAAATTAAAATAAAATTTTAATGATCTTAACTACGATATGCTGTGAACGTAGCCAGTAAAAGCGGTCAAGTGCCTGTTGGACTGCATACAATTAATGGTTCTGTTTCTGTAGACAGGATGTATTTATTTTATTGGCAAAAAAGTAAGCCAATTTTACGGCCAAAGTTTTACGGTCAAAAAAACAAGTCATAGTAGCCAAATCCAAAATAATGTAATTGTTATTGTCCCATATCTCAAAACAATTTATTCACACCACATTTCGTTGAAATATTTTTTAACTTTATTATTTCAACAGTTAAATGTATATAATATTTTATGTGTGAGGTATGTGATGATAGTTTTATTTTGGTCTTATAACTTCTTGTAAGGGAATAATTGATAGATTTTATCAATCTTTAGGAGCTCTAATCCTTTTAGGGTTAGTTAAGATTAACTGTAAACTTCGGTGCTCTTGTCAGATGTATTCTGGTTTGAAGGATGTGGTAAGGGAGATATACTATTCCGGGGCGCACCTACGTAATCCTCGGATGTATCTTAATAAGCGGCAGTAGTCACATAGCATCAAGTAAACAGCATGCACATATAAAAATGTATTAACTATTTCTGCAACATTCCAGAAAGTATTGTGGGTCTAGTGCTTACTTCATCCACTTTACATTTCTGCCTAAAATCAACAGAATAAAGAGCTGTTTTCTCATTAGAGAGATCTAGTAAGCTAAAACGCATGATGCTTGTTATATGCTTATAATTAAGTTGAAATATGACTCTTTTTTTAATTAACTGACAGGTGAGCATACTTTGTGACCGTACGTACATTGGCCTTTTGTAACTGTGTTTATGACAAAATACCAAAAAATGAGTAACATTTACATTTGGATGAGTGGTAAAAATGTTTCAGCATTAGGTAAGGGATTAAGGGGTTGTGAAAGGGAGAAAAAACTCCAATTTCACGGTACTGATAAATTGGATGCGGGTGGGATTGTAGATTTTTAAACACCCTCACATTTGTTCGTCATTATCTTTATAATGGTAAGGTTTATACATTCAAAGGAAGTTATAAAGGACTTTTTGTTTTATCACAAATAATATATTTTAAAATTTTATAAAAGTAAATAAGTTGTAGGGTTGTGTGGGATATGGCGGCGATCCTATACCAGGCCTATATTAATCAAAAGCTAAAGGCTGACTTATTTATAAGGCGACCATCTTGCTTTTCGGAAGCATGCATAAATGCATAAACGCAAGAACAGCTTCATAGTAAACACCGATGCGGCGTTGGTGCCTCCCCGGTCAACCCATGCAGGATATGTTAATAAGCAATTAGAACTCTTTGTAGTTCGAATCCGGCGGCATCACCAGCACATCTATTTCTGCCTAAAAACAATAGTGTCAAGCGTTGCCGTCTTCTTGTTTGAAGGATGTTGTAAAGTATGGAGACATGCTCACCCGAGGCACTCAAACTTAGTCCTCAAGTGTAGCAACGCATCTGTGGTTGACCTCAGGTAGGATTCTAGTTATATCTAGGGTGTATTACAAATGTCCATGGCCGGCAGTTGCCATTTACCATCAGGTGGACTGCATACAATACCGTGCTAATACTATAACATATACATCTACAGAAAGAGAGTGCTAGTACTATTATAAATCGACACACAAAATATTCCGTATAATAGTATTATTTAAGCTGCCGTATTTTGATAAATTCTACCTTATTGCTTCCCAAACAAACATGATTCAATACTTAAATACTTTCCGGCA
Organism: Spathilepia clonius; assembly: GCA_018250295.1. Lineage (NCBI taxonomy): Eukaryota > Metazoa > Arthropoda > Insecta > Lepidoptera > Hesperiidae > Spathilepia > Spathilepia clonius. The sequence goes on along the minus strand of DWRA01001148.1, from coordinate 8,231 downwards.
AAATATTTTCCTGTGTATATTGTATATCCGGTATATCCGTGTACCGTTGCTACGTGCCATCTGCCCGGGCCGAAGGATCGTCTGTGTACACAACGTGTGATTCATCCGTATGTACACACCTTTACATCGAGTTTGTAAACTGTAATTGATTTGTTTTATTTTGCTTTCTAATACGCTTCAGGTTTCTAGATCCCTAATACGTGCTTCGCTTATATAGTTTTCTAAGCGTTTATAAAATTAGCGATATTAAGGTTTAGTACCGTACCCACGGAGCGTTTTTCTCCAGCCTCTGCGTACGAACGCGGAGTCGCGACGCTCGTAGAATTATGAAAATTTAGGTAAATGACAGTTGCCGTTTGCACGCGATTTCTAGTCGCGCGCGGTCGTCTGCTGTTCATAATATTTTGATTTATTTTATATTAGATGTAGCTTGTAAATTAATTATACAGTAAGTATCACTATACAATAATATATTCAATTTTTTTAAACACTTAAAAATCCGTAAAATTATATTTTACACAGTTTTCAAAATCAAGGTCGAAGTCAAGTCAATGGCCGTTCAAACAGAATGGCTCTTATGAAATCAATGCAGTTTTATTTCACGGTACATTATTGTGACTAGAATTAGAACTTTGCTGTAAATTGTTCAAGTAATGATGCATTAATTACTTTATTTATGTTCTTTATTGATCTTTTAAAATATTTTAAAATCTTATTCTTAAAAATGCGTGCATTGAAGGCACTTGTGTTAACATTGGCAAAGGGAGATCTCCTGTTAGGAGAAAAGAATTGACTCTCAAGGTTTAATTACATTTACATTAGTTAAAGTAAAACGTAAAAATAGGTAATAAGTAATATAAAAGGCGTATAAAAATAAAATTTCCATTTATGAAGTGTGGGTATGTATGTATAAAGAACATAATATATAATCAATTTTTATTTACTATATATATTATACCATACATTATATACCATACTAAAGTACTACAATTAGAAAAATGTCACAATATGAGACTTTATTACTTAAAAGGAATCACCTCAAGTACGATCTATGAAGTTTAGACTTTTGACTCCAAGATCAGTAATCTTTCACTTAGAACCACGGACTTGCAAGAAACTCCAGACAGCTGACGTCCGGTAAGATTTATGTGTCCGGAAGGCGCTTTAACTTTGTTGTTATAGTAAGCACATGTGACTTGGTAAGGAGCGCTGTGAAAATGAAGTGTTATTTTTGGGTAACAGTATATTAGTACATCTGTGTCAATTCTTCGTTGAACGACAGGAATTCATTGTGATTTATTTTTCAATAAAATTAGGTGTTGCATTAATATGTAGAAGTTTTTTCTAAAATATTTCCTGTAACTTCAACACGTTTATTAAAGTAAATAATATAAAGTTTATATTTTGAGTCGTTTGGCATGTCATATAATATTTGTTTATTTTTATATGAAGGAAATAGCTAACATACAAGCGGTCCACCAGATGGCAGGCAGAAACCATGGACATCTGAAATCGACCTCGGATAAAATTAAATTCATACTTGATGTCGGGTGCAGATGCGTTGCTATTTTTGAGGACTTAGTTAGAACACTCGAGTCGCTCGAATATTTTTATCTCACGACATACCACACACTTGAAATACGAAGATAGCTATGTTTAACGCTGCTATTATTAGGCAGAAATGGATATAGCGGCGGTGCATCTGAAGTCTAACCCCAATGGATTCTACCAGATTCTACCACCATTATAAAAGATACTACGAAGTGCTACCACCATCATAAATAATTTTACCACCATTACAAAGGTCTGATGAGAGGTACGTTATTTAATCATTGAATATTTTGACATAATTTCTTAATTTTCAACTCATTACACGATTTAAGATAAGTCTTTCAACGGCGCTCAAAGCTCTCGTCAATATTGCCAGGCTCTTCGCTTCATTTAAACGTCATTTTAATGTCAATCCGTCCTATCATTTGATCTTCAGTTTGTCAAAGAGATTCGTTCATTTTCGTTTCTTGCGTCTTCGTCGTTTGAAGTTTTATTTTCCATATTATCTGAGGGTTTTCTTGATCAGCCAGAGGGAATTGCAGACGGGTTGTTTTGTGATCTTATTTATATAGGTTTTTTTATGTTTTTCCATCCGATTCTGGTACACATTTTAAATTACATGTTTTTTACATAATTAATATGTGCAGATAATGTTTTTATTAGAATAACGAATATGTTATGTAAGTTATGTTTTTATTATTGTAGTTATTGATTTTGATTTTAACAACTCAGAATGAAATGCTCAGGGAAAGTATTCTGTTTTTTTTTTTAAATACTCCAAATTTTATTCAGTTCATCAAAGTAGTAAAGAGGAGAGAATGGTGGTAGAGTTCTTCATTACTATGAAGAACTCTACCACCATTCCTACTGCATATCAGTGGCGTAAAGATATTGATTGTATTTTCTTATTATTTATCTTAGACTTTAGGGTAGCAATGAATTTGCGATCGAAGTTTGCCAACGCTCAGCGTTTTGTTACATCTTATCAGTTTAGATATCTTCTTTCCAATCTCCTCAACAAGTAGGTTACAAAGGTAGTGGCACAATTGATCGACTGAGGAAATATACCGCCACACTCATTTCTAGCGTGAAGTTGTTGTGCGTCTAGGTCAAAGGGCGTAGGTGCCGGCTGACTTAATCTTAGTCGGCAGTGATCTCATCATTTGCATCTATAATTTACTTCAGAAGTTAGTTACAGATATCCATGGACGGAAGCGATCACTTGCCAGCAGATGGACAGCCAGCTCGTTTGCTACTCCATTAAAAAAACCGAAAATATTTTTTTAACTAAAAAAAAACATTTTATTGGAATTGTAGAATAGGAAGTTGTCACAGTAACTGCTATTATATTTAATATTACTGCTATTTCTGTTCCATTAAGCGCCGACTGAAAATTTGTTCAAACTGGTGTTTTTACTCCGATGTTAATACAGACTTAAGTATACTTTAGAAATGTCATCATTAGTGAAAATATTAGTGAGATATTTTTTTACTGTTTGCTACTGACATATTCTAATTTAAAATGAAGAACCGGAATAAATTATAGGAGCAATTGGATTAGGCATAAATTAGTGACTTACTACTCAATTATTCTTAATATTATTAGTAGCTCAATAAATTAACATTAACATATCATACACACTTTCTGAGAATGTTATTTTTATAATCTTTCATAACATGACATTATGTCATCGTGTTGAAGTGCAGTTATTTTAGGTACTGTATATATTTTACTAACAAATACAAACAATAGACAATTTCAGCGTTCTCGTCACATCTATTGTATAAGTATGTCATTTCTCCAGGTATATCGCTCTATGGACGTTCGCTTCTAGCAATGTGGTATTTTAAAGCTAATAACCCCGCGTTTGGTACTTAGCAAGGTGCTGTAGCTAACGAGGTTTTTACTGCGACTTCAGTACGTTTTAAAATAAATGCATCTTCGTTGTTAGCGTTAGCTTCTTAACTCCTTTTCGTTTCTGCTTTGGAGGAAATTGAGAACTTAAAAGGAATTCACAAATGTGTATTAGCTCGTTTTGGATAACTCTTTAGCAGTTGGAAACAGGTGTTGGCGTCTAGATAGCGATTAATTTGTTTTAGGTTTGGACGATTTCATTTTTAATAAGTATACCTAATAATTAATTTAAATATTTGAACCTTGAGTATGGTGGACCTTCGGTGACACGAGCCCCAGTTTTGATTTGATACATCTAATGTGGCAAGTCAGATCTGTTGTCGTAGCGGCTCCCTATAGTGAGCCGTCTAAATCATTAACGATATTTTAATATTTAATTTGTCTATTTAAATTAATATATATCTTTAAATAAAGGAATATAATCATGTTTTTATTTCTTAAATTCCGCCTAATTATATTGTTATCAATTATTTACGATATATTTAAATAAGTTCATGAGAATTTTGTGTTAAAAAACAGAAACCACGGAAGCCAACGAAGACTTTCTAAGCTCATTTAATTGAAACCGATTTAGGAAATTAAGCAACGTCGGGAGCAATCTGTAATTGGATGGATGACCACTAATCTGTAGGCACTAGGAAGTATGCTTCGAGCATTCCTCGGTCGTGGGAAAAAATCATGTTACCCATAAATAATTATTTTTACTATAAGTTACTAAGGTTATTTCATATTTTATAAATATCTGTGCTCTGTAGTAACCTCTTAATGTCAGAAGCATTGCAGCTTTATGCCGTTTCTGTAATAAAAGCGTTCTCAGATTAACTTAGTTACCGGATTTTCTTACATCAGCATTTTCTTTAAGTCTCGATGAGTGCCTCTGATGTTTATTCGTTTTGCTGTTTTTCTGTAACCTGAGCTTCAACTACGGTACTTTAAAGTCTTGGTGCCTGGCTCGTAGAATTTGCTGTTAACGAGTTTTTTGTACGCTATTCTGGAGCGATTAAGGATTAAAGACGGATTAAAGAAAGCTGTAGTTTTAGTACCTTTTCCTTGTCGTTACACCTTATTTTAGTCTATTCTGTGATATTTATTTACTTTACAACTTCTTTTAGTCTGTTTAATGGAAACAGGTTTGTTGATAGTTGTTTTTTGGAATGATTTTCGGTGTAATTTTAGTTTTGAGTTCTCTAGTATGTTTGTAGTTGGTTGTAGTGTCAATACGACTGATATTTGAAACTATGGAATCTTTAAAAAATTGCATTACTTTCCATGTTTTCAATGTTGTAGTAAAATTCATAATGATTGATTTTTAATGAAGACTACGAATCAAAAGCATGTCATCCAAATTTAGAACCTAAAGATTTATATTTATATCCTTGGGATCTAAACATTGATGAAATTGATGATCATTAAAACACAAAATTAGAGGCTAAAGTTCATATTACTTTTCTTTACTAGCTTTAATATATATTCACTGATCAAAAACTGTCTACAACAAACGCTACAAAAATGTATTTTATGCAACATACCGTACAAAAGGACCTCTTCCTTAAACCTCAGAGGCCATAAAGTGAGTATCGAATCACATTACACTTAACGTTCGAGACGCCCGCGGAAGTGCGGATACAAATCGGTTTAGTTTAAAACTTTATCCTCTATGCATATTATATACAGGATGAGTTTAAGTTTCAGATTCTTAGGATGAAGTTTAACAACTTTTGTTATGTGTTATTCTTTATATTTTTAAAATCAAAATCAAAATAAAAATCAAAATATTTTATTCAAAGTAGATCCTTTACAGAATTCTTTTTGAACGTCAAGATTTTTACCACCACTTCACTAGGTGTTTTGTTATGGAGAAGAAGTGGTGGTGGTAAAATCATAGCAGTAACAAAGGTTATTGTGTAATATTGCTAGTGGGCTAATATGGATATCTATATAGAATAGATTTTAGATAGAAACCCATTACTAATTCGTTGATACGTTGGTACTCTGATATTTGTTTGAAAGCTTTATGAATTTGTTATTCCTCGTATTTTTTTACGTAATCGACTTAAAAAGATATCGCCAACATATGAATAATCAGTATTAATGCGAATACGAATAGTTTAGAACAATCCTCTAAACTGTTCGTATTCGCATCAATATTTCGAACGATTATATTGGATCGATTTATATTCGATATTTGCAGTTTATGCCTGGTAGCATCACTGCCACTCATAACACAGGCTACTTTTATTTTTAAAAGTGTTTTAAGGTTCCGTGCAAAAAATTAAACCCTACGAAATGTACCGCGTACGAATCATTTTATTAATACAATTGAAGGAATAAAATTTCGGTTATATGTATGTTTTGTTACATTTAAAACGCGGGAAACCACAGGCCATAGATAGATTCCAATAAAATAAATATCATACCATAGCCAAGGCATTGCAATACAAATCGGTTTAGTTGTAAAACTATCTTCAGTGTGCATTCTAGTCTCTGGCGTCCTGTTACCAGAGTTTAGATAACAGTACTGTTTCTATTGCCTAAGCAGTTTTCCTATTATATAGCAGATGTAAGTATGTTCATTTTACATATGAAATTAGCTTTTTATGCTGCTGTTATTAAGGTTGATAAATTTAAATCTTCTAAATGATTTGAAACGTGTGGTTTGACGTTGTCCACATCCACTTAGGTAAATATTTGTAAGATTGACTTGTGTTTCATTCATCTTTTTATTTTAAATCTAAGAAGTTCTAATCGTTTGCACTTTAAATGAAATAAGTCTGTACTTAGTAAGTATTTCATAGAAATCTTAGCTTGCTACTATGAATCAAAGAGATTTTGATGAGCAAACTTGTGAAATCCGCACTATTGAAAGCGCCATTCCAAAATCGACCGCGTGGGATGTCCTATCGTCGGAGTTTAAGTTTATTGTAAGTTTAATGTAGGTTATATTACCATATAAACTCACAATATAACCTTTAAAGTTAAGCCACGCCGGTACTATGCTAAACATGCGCGCTTCCGTTTTTGGAATATATTAAGCCATGGATTCCCATTATTGCCATTGGATATTTGTTGTAATCTTTCAGAGGCCTTGGAAATATACCTATAATAAAATTATACTTTACTCAAACAGTAATCATTAGTGCGATTTAGGCCTCTCCTAGTTGTCCTTGTAGTTGTGGACAGTATGAGTAGAAGCTTAAATCTTCCACCCAGCAACCTTGGGAAGTACGACGTTATATGTGTGTGCCTAAAATATGGGATGAGCTCAAATCTTTCTCGGACAGCGCTCAGGTACAATATCGATGGCATTTCATTAGAAATTCTGTGCGCTGAAGAAAATCAACGCTTTGATTCGGTAAAATGTTTTTCTTCTCGTGGTACCACTTTGTACTTTAGTCACTGTTGCCAATGAATTGTAAGTAACTTCAGAGCGCTAAAAACATCAGAGCTAAGACAGCACTCCTGTATATGTACACAAAAATGTTATCAACATCTAACAAGCACCTTAATATCTTGCTACACCAAATGAATTGCACCGTTATTTGCAAACATACTACAAAGCTCATAAGTTGTCACAGCGTCTTAGTGGGAATGGCCTAAGTTGTGAACTGCGTTTTCGGCTGTGCGATCGTAAAGTGGAACGGTGGCCAGTAGTTCGGGAAACTCGTCCTGTTTTAGTGTTCAGTAACTTCTATTACTTAGGTTAAATAGTTATTCCTGGGGTTAGTTATTTAAGGTGCTGTAATAGGAGCTCTAGGCTTATTCAGTCTGTTGATATAGCAAAAGTGAAGCTAATACTTAAAATATGATGGCGTCCCCAGATATTGTTATATAACCTACCAATATTTTGAAACCACTTTGAGCATTTATTCCTGTGAAATTAAACAAAGGAACTTGCAATCTATGTACTAAATGTTCGCTGCCGCTCATGGATATCCGGATGTCTGTAAGCTTTTTATTTATATGATATAGAAGTAACAAATGAGCATGCAGTTCACTTGATGGTAAGTGGCCACTCCTCGTGGATATTTGAAATCAATTCCAAATAAAATTTGAATCCTAACTTACAGATCCTAATAGAGTAAAACTACTAGAGGTTCTTCTACCTAAAAAACTAATTAGGGTTGGAGTCCGACCCACTTTCGGCCACAGACTCATTGCTACTATGCAGCAGAAATTGGTGTAACATTGTTACCTGTGCAGACGAACTCAAACAAATTCTACCACATTCAAACTCCATTCTTTCCTGATGATAGGTTAAAAAAAGTCCACTAGTGAATATTTTAACCTATCTTTTTTATTTTCAGTGATTCAGGTCAACCGGCTTGTATAAGTGGTTAAACAAATTTAATCTAAGCCAATAAATCTAGCGCTAAAAATGTCAAGCGTGAGCTTACGAGTTGATCCATTTGGACAGTGTCTGGCCGCGGCTTATAGCTTCAAATATTGAAAAGGTTTGGGTTAAATTGGGGGCAATGGAAATACAGTAGATTGAACAGGATTCAATGTGATTAACATAATATTTGGTGTGAGATTGTTAAAGGAAATATTCTTGGAGTCAGGTTTGTAGAATGAACAGCTAATTTTTAAAAAGATATAACAATATATAGATATAGATATAACAATAAGGCTTATAAGAGATGTCGTTAATGCTTAAAGCAAAGGTAGTAGAACCCATTGTAGTTCGACTTCGGCGGCACCACCGCCACACTTATTTCTGCCTAATAACAGCAGTGTTAAGCGCTGTTGTGTTCTGGTTTGAAGGGTG
>DWRA01001147.1:0-18463 GCA_018250295.1 Spathilepia clonius | reverse complement strand
CGTTGTCAGGGTTAAGAGGTAGCCCGTATAGAGAGACAGGCAATAATTTGGTACAAATAAGTATAAAACACATATTATATTAGATTAGATAATGTCAGAAATTTTGATTACGCGAATAGATTAATAAATATATTTTTATTAAATCTCAGCATAGCAGATAAGTCCGAACCAATTTTGGCGCACTTAGCGCTTCTGCGAAATAAAGTTTTTTCCCATTAGCAATATAAACCAATCCGTCAAATTCACGCAGATTTAGACCCACAAACTTCCTTATTAAAGCATTATGAATACCGTCGGTCGGATAACATCGGCGAAGTCGGCCAAACTGAATATTCCATTACGCGACAAAGAGAACGAATTATCCGTCTCGAGTGGAAATTAGGCGAGCGCTACTCCGAGGTGATTAAATGCGGGGAAAATTGTAATTCTTAAGCTGGATTTCATTTGCGCCAACATTGGACGAGTCGAGGCACTTGGCGTCGTGACCTGCGATGACGGTGTTGGACCGATTATTTCGTACAATAAGATTCTAAAGTTGGTGGGAACCCTTTGTGGTTCTGGTCTATACCCTTAATATGAGTTTTTTACGTTTAGCGACTCGATCGTCGCTAACGAGTTGGCCCATACTTCTCCTATAGCAGCGCCCTTCTGCAGAACGTATCGGAGCTAAAAATTTCGCAGTATGGCCTACACTTCTCCTAGCAGCGGGTAGGAGAAGTATGGACCAACTAGTTAACGTTGATCGAGTCGCTAAACGTATAAAACTCATACTAAGGGTACTGAACAACACATAATATATTAACTTTTGTGAATAATTCTTATCTTCGTAGGCGTAAATTTGATGAATTCTCGCAGGACTTTCCTTCTTTCGTGATATGCGGTTTTTCTCTTTCTTTTTGTGTCCTTACCGTCACATGGACACGCTAGTAAGATAAGCAATATTTGTAACCTAAGAAATTAATTTTATGTACTACGGTAATGCTCTGGATTACGTTTACTATCAAAACGTATAAATACAAATAGTGATGGATTACTTACTTTAAATCATATATCTCGATCATATATTCAAAAGTTCACATTTATTACCAACCTTTCGTGTCTGATTAGACGCGTGGGCGTTGATTTTGTTTATGAAGATGAAACGTCGAATTTTCCTCCACCTCGTTTCGAATGGAAATTTGATTGTCACCGAATCAGAATCATCCATCACGCGGGGATGATATTATGAAATGGATTTTTGAGTTTACTTTGTGAAATTATGTATGTAAAACAAGTAATACATTATGATGAGTTTCATGTATACTGCTATCAGCATCTAAAAATGGTCGAATCGTGGTGGCACCACTGCCGCACCTATTTTTGCCTTATAACAGCAGTCTTAAGCACTGGTATGCTGTAGTTTGAAGGATGTGGTAAGAGATAGACTTTTATAAGAAACGATCTATTTTAGCCATCAGGAATAATAACGGATCTACTGCCGAATTCAGGGAGGACTTCCAATCCTATCAGCGACAGTCAAAACTTGCTTGTTTGGTACCTCTGTATTATAAAAAAACCAGTTGGTACAGTTACGATTTCATATTTTTCTACTTCTTCTGGAGCCCTGTATATTCATGGGGGAATCCAGGTCGTCTTTGAGTGTATGTACACAACAGGCGTACCAGTGACAATTGTTCTCTCAGGATTTGTGTCGCTAGAAGCGCTGCGCGATTGCGAGACACATCGCCTTTGTTCTACGACTACGACTATGACGTATCAGTCGCAATAAATCGAGATTTATCGTTTGCCGCGCCATGCAAATATTCTTTTTGTGAGTAGTAAGAAACAAATAGGAATATATGTCCACCTGTTGTTGATTGATCGTTGTTATTTATAAGAATCTGAAGCCAAATCTAGATAAAACTGGAGTAGAAATTATCACAGATGTATTGCTGGCTCCAAATACTTACGCCCGTTATTAATTTAATCTATCTATCCAATTATTCCCTACTAAAGATTGAAATCAATTTGTAGTAGGTTGATATTGTCAAAATTCCGATATTTGGTAGACATAAATTAGGATGTTTGGTTATTATTAATAATGATTAGATTAGATTAGAACAATTTTAACACCTTGACACAATCTGACTGATTGCAATAGTTGCAGCTGTATGAATCACAAAAACATCTTGTTTCTTTTCTCTTGTTTATTATGATCATTTTAGCTCATCAGAAGTTCTTAATATTAATACTGTATTCAATATAGTACATTAATGTTTTAATAATAGAACGATAAATATTTTCCGGAAGCAATTCAGAAACTTCCGACTTGCAAAGACTTCATCGCACCAATATTGAAATCTAACAAACATTCTTGAAGAGGGAAGCTGCTTAAAACTTGGGATACTTTAATAACATTTCTTAATTAAGTTACGATGCCCGATTGCAGGGAAATATTGAATTAATTTGGAAATTTCGTCATCCTTTTCGTCTGTGTCATCGCTTTTAAAAATATGACGAATTTAATTCGTCTCCACTTGGAAATCTCTTGGAATTTTCTAAATTGTTCAAATTTCCTTCAGACTTTCCTAACTTATCAAATCTATTGTCAAACACTCTAACTTGTCATAGAATTCTCAGAACTCCAAAGTTGTTTAAAACTATTAATGGTATTGACAAATTGTCCAAATGCTCTCATACTTTTTGGACAACCAAATTATTCATCTCCAAGTTGTCAAAGCTCCTAATCTTTCAGAAATCTGGATTGATTTAGAATCTCTTAAATTTGTTGTTTTAGATGTCATTCAGTTAAATTATAAAATTATTATTCGCCGTTGAACTCAAGTTTGTAAGACATGAGATCTTTTTTTTGATAATTTTGTATTAATCAAACAATTACATATTAAATAGATTTTTTCACCAGAGAACACTATAGAGCAAATATTTCAGCAAATATCACTTAATTAGACAAATTAATAAAATCGTCTTCACTATGTGTGCATATGTTCATCAGCGACATCATTAATATATATTTTGCTAATGCTTTCAACACATGATAATATTTTCGTTACTATTTCTTCACGAATCCATAGCAACACTTGCATCGATTTATTTTAGGATGCTACCTGTACGTTTTCTAAATTGAATGATCGCTTTAACATTTGAAAGGCGTTCCAAATCACCGATCCCATTCAGTGGAACCGTAGTGGTCGCTATTTTTCAGGTGTGCTCTTGTATGAGGCACGTAGCGAGTGACGAAGCCGCGGCTTCACAAAGCCCCATCTTAGCGCCTTCTGTCAATACAATTCTGAGCGGTTGGCTCAATTCGGCTGTGATGTCGTTTGGGAATTAATTTTTAGAAAAATATTTTATGTTTGAAGTACATAAATACCATTATAAAAATAAGTTTTTTTTGTAATTGATTTTAATAGCTACATATGTTGTTTATGTATCTTCATATTATATTTACAATTCAAGTAAAAACAGCAAGTTCATTAATTGAATGAATCAATAGTTTTCATGTGACGATGTATTACCCCGTAGTATAGTAGTATTAAAAATACTTTTTAAAAGTACCTTTAGGCTGTAAATACATTTTAGAAGCCTTCCGTTAGTTTGTCCATAAAATTCAATGACAATTTGATATTCCCAAATGAGCCTGTGCCGTAATGGGATCGATACCTCCCTAGGCCCGTCTGGCCCAACTGATTGAAATTCCATTATCATCGACCCTCCCGTAATAGTAAATCTTTATAACTCAGAGGTTTTTCCTCTCCGCTAGCTCCGGCTTTCGGCTTTTGTGTCGATGGATTTAGATCTTTTATGATGGCTACAGGATAAATAAGGTTTGAGGTGTCGGGCGTCGCGGAGGTGAGGTATTGGGCTTTTAAATTGATGTATGTGTGTGTGTTTCGAGGTTGAGCCTTATGACGTCACATTAAAGTAAGTTCTGGTGAAATAGTAACAGGCAATTAACAACAAAAATAAGTCTTATTATGATAAGGCCTCAGACAAGGTTTTACGATGGCTAGTCACTCAGAACAATAAGGATCGCTAGATTAAAGTGACTTCTGACATGCCATGTAATTTAACTTCAGCAGTCACCTATCATACCACCCACTAAGCCCCACGTTGCTATATTTTGTGTATTTTTATTTTTATATGATGGAGTAGCAAACGAGCATGCAGTCCACCTGATGGTAAGTGGCAACTGTCGCCCATAGACATTTCTGATCCACCCCAGATAAGACCAGAATCTCAACTGAAGTCGACTACAGATGCCTTGTTACCCCTGAGGACTATTTTGGAATGCCTCGTTAAGTTCATCTCCCATTCCACATCGGTTTAGATTCATACATCTTGCGGGACTTTGCGCACTACGTTATTGTTTTATATTACAAATACATATTTACGAAGAATGACCTCTAAACTAATATAATTAAAAATGGAAAAGCATCAACAAGACACCGAAGAGTCCAAGATTAAACAAGCTGTCGACTTTTTAACATCAAATTCCTTGAATATCAAGAGAGGAGCTGTTTGCGAAGAAAATTGCCGTGTTTTTCCAAGCTTAATCCTCTTCTTTTTGAAGATACTCGGGATTATTTCACTGTAATTTCTCAAATACCAGCGTTTCGGACATTGCTTCACACTACGAGTACCGAGAAAAAAGAGGATAATTTCTATAGAAGTAGTGACAATATTGAGTAGTTAGAATGTAGTAAAACTGTTCGTTATTAGACTCTAGCGATTACCACGATAACCATCTTTGTCCATGACATTAACGTCCAACTCTGCACTTTCATATTTGAGAGTTGCTGTAAAAGAAATATCCAAATGCGATAGAACCTATGGTTTGATCGGCAACATGACATCAAGTAGTTCTTAAGCGTGTATTATAGTTCTGACTTATATAAGGCAACCATCTATGTTCTCAAGAATGCTAAGGCCGCCGATGTCGGCTTTAGATAAAACTCCTATTCTATACGGAATTGACCACAGATGTACAAGGGTGACAGTGACCACTTACCATTAGCATGCGGCATGGTTGTTTGCGAAATAATTTATTTAAGAAATACCGTATTCAAAATCATAATTAATTAAAAGATTAATCACATCATTCGTTCACCCCTCCTCAGTGAGACATCGACAAATCCCGAGCCAGAGAAGTAGAGAAGAACAATATAAAGTAGAATAAACAGAGCAAAGAAAACAGCTCTCGGGTACATTAATAAAGGCGAAGCTCTGTTTTTTTTATTAAAAATATCCAGAAGAGCAGAGAATACTAAACATTAGGATGTAGTCTCACAGCGCCGGATGCAAATTTCCGCTCTTGCGTCCTATTGAGTGCGAATTTCCGATTGAGCACGCATCTATACAAATAAAAATTGAAGTTTGTGTTGCTAATGTTGAAATAAGTGGTCCATTTCGTGGTGGTGGAACCCTTTGTATGTAGTTCGCCTACGGAGGCACCATTTCCACATCCACCTTTCCTATTTCACCCTAATAGCTGCTTAAGCGCTGGTTTGCAAGGTGTGGTTAAGGAGACATACTTGTCCGAGGTGTTCCAGCTTAGTCCTTAGGGGTAGCAACGAATCTGTGACCGATCTCAAGTAAGATGTATGTATATCTTATTATATCTAACTTATCTATATCTTATCCGGGGTTATCCTTTTTGGACAGCCAAATTATTAATCTCCATGTTGTCAGAACCTTTTATCTTTTAGAAATCTGGATAGGTTTAGAATCTCTTTAATTGTGTTATTAAATTCAATGCTAAATTCAAGTATAAAATCATGATTGACTGTTAAAGCCAACATGATAAGATGTAAGATTTTTATTGATTACAGATGTTCATGTGCGGTAGTTGCCACTCATCATCATGTGGGCGTGGTCGTTTGCTACTTTCAACAACACAACAGCTGTGTTGTTGAAAGTAGCAAACGAACACACAATACAACTTATACTTAATATTGTTGTTATTTGGCAGAAAAAAGGGTGGCGGTGGTGCCTCGAGGGTCGTACCATAAAAGGTTGTATCACCTACTGGTTTTATAATACATTTCCCTTCGTTGCTAAAGCAAGCCAAGAGTTATTTCTAAAACATATCAGGAGACCCAAGTACTTCTGATCTGGAATCCCGATTAACTGCTATAGGTACTTAAATATATTTTTTATATATATTTGTATATATCATCCTCATACTACCCCAATGTAATTAAGAATCGTAAATCAATAGCAGGGGTGTACAAAGGTGGAATTGTAAATGCTTCCAATAAGTTCCCCTTTGTAGCATCAATCAATTAATTCGGGACCCTCTTTTTGTTTCTACTTTTGAGTATAAAAGGATATATTTTTGTTTTACGCCGGAGTGAGCTTTACCTTCCGTCTATTTAGAAATGTAAGATAGATAATTTTTATATGAACGAGCATGCATTTTACCTGATGGCAGCTGCCGCCCATGGACATCTGTAATTGACCTCAGATAAGTTTAGAGCTGCCTTAGATCGGTTACAGATATGTTGTTACCCTCGAGGATTAAGTTGGAAAACCTCGAATACTCGAATACTTTTCCTTCAACGCAATCTTCAAACTAGAAAACAGCAGCGCTTAACACTGCTAATATAAGGCAAAATAGATTTACTATAACACTTTGGTTGTATATGAATTAAATGTAACTATTTGCCAAATATGAACATAAATCTCATAAAAACACAAACGGGCACGCCCATTTACAACGAGTTTTCAGCTGAAATTGCTCCTCCGAATGCGGACCTTCAAAATTCATTTTCTGAATATAAATTTTAGATTTTTCACCTCATTACCCCACATCGGTGATTTAAAAAGGTCCGGATAAAAATCCGACTGCCCACGGGGCTTTGTGGCCGCAGAGTAATCAAAAGATAGAGAGTAAGGCAATTAAACGATTGAATGATTTTTGGTCAGTCATTCAACTTAACGCAAAAAAATAGAGTTCGGTACTAATCAGGGACGTCATAATTCAGAATAATTACAGCGCAAATTAATATACATATTCCATTATTTTGGTTGAGAGACGTGCTAGTGACGTGTAATAATGAAATTATAACAATAATAAATCCTTTTGAAGAAGATAGTACTTTAGGATCGACAATCCCTTATTAGCTAAAATACATTTTTAATTTGAATTATAAAACATAAGAAAACTATATACATTTAAAAGAAATTAATTACCTTCCGTTATAGTTACTGTTATTTAAAAGACCACCGTTTGGTTTCCTCTGTCGTTTGTGTACTCTATGTTAATATTACGCTTTTACCTGAGATGAATGCAATTTAGCGTGATTTTGAATGGAAATGATATCTCTTTTATTCTAAAACCGTAGGCAAAATCTTTAGTATTGACGTTTTAGGGAACATTAAAATGAGCCAAGCTTATTGTGTACGTGACTTACTTATTGAAATAACTATTTCAAAACTTGATTAATCCCACTACTATCCCAATGCTGGGCAAGGATCTCCTCTCAGAATGAACAGGTTAAATGCACCGTGTAGCACCATTACACTTTGCTTCACTGTTGAAACAAGGGATAATTTTAGGCAAGCACTAGTCGTTTGAGTTATGGTTTGACAGCAGCTACATTTTTTTATTGCCCTTCAACAACACTTTATATGATAAATGCTCTTAATAATTTAATGCATGAATTGCAGTTAAACTTCGTACTTAGTATTCAAATAAAAAGTTACTTCAATATTATCTTGTATGTATGCATAAAAGAGCTTTTGGATTTCACACTAAAATGCTATGGATTTTCAGACAATATAATTTTATTGTACTGTTATTATTACCATTGCAAACAAACGAACCTATCCAAAGTAATACCTTTTGATAACACGGCGATATTGGAAAGGTATTTTAATCAAAGCTACGTCTGGCAACGTATTTACGTTTTAAGATGGATAGGAAATTTGAACGACAATGTATCATTATTGAAACTTAAGAGATCGCCTTGAAATTGAATGGCGGAGGGGACGCGAAGGTGAGGTGAGGTATCGTCGCGTACAAAGTTGTTATTGAATTTTAATTATGTTTTACTTTTATCTAACATTCCTTGTTAGTTCGTATGTATGTGATGATCAAGTCTTGTAACTTTTGAAACTTATTAACCTGTATCAATACAGGGGAAATTTAGATTTTTAGTTTAAAGGGTGTTTAACTTAGCCTTCAAGTATAGCAAATTTCGATATAACCGTGTTTTGTGTTATTATTTCTTACTATTAAGGTCTAACCAGTGAAGCCACACTACTAATAAAATTTATAAGCCGCGTCAAAGTATATAAGTACAATCCCCGGTCAGGTAGACATTAAAATAACGAATTCTTTTAGTTCTTACTCTGGATGTTTATATGCTACAGGTAATCCTAATGCAGGGGCTATGAATTGGAAAGGCTTATGTATTATTTATAAATCAAGAAGTAAATACTTGTCGTAAGAATTGTGGTCGGTTACATCGCTGTACAACGTACCAGTACATAATATATGTTTATACGGAACGTATTCGTGCCGTAGAGCCAGCGTGCAACAAATGGGCACTGGAACCAATGGACACCTAAGCTAATGTCGCGGGACCTCGCTCGGGTTAATTGTTTGTGCTTTACCGACAAATGTTGCTTATCTCGTACTAGGTGGTCGACTTTGTACGCTCGAGACCCGTGCTTTCGTCCGAGAGTTCGGGCATTTCTTTTCAAGTTCTGTTTATTTTTTTCAAAGAAATTTTGTGATGAGAGAACGATGTTGGTAACAAGCTAAACACAGCCAAGCCTTTGTAGCTCTGATATTTATCGTTAGAATTTCGGAATAAACTTTTATGATAGAAATGCATGTTAATAAATAATTTTGTTAAGTGGATTCATTGACTACATTTCGCGTTGTACGTGCACCAATATAATGAAGCTTCTATTTTTATATGTAAGTAAAGTTTTCATGGCCAAATCCCACTACCCTACTGTAGTTATAGGCCTTCCAAAAAAATTAACTTAAGAATTGTTTTATCGCATGGATATTGAATTACTTACGTTGAAAGTCCAGGGTAGACCTCCAATAGACGGGATGTTTCGAATTCGTACTGAATGGACGTTGTGTGTTGGTGTCGGAGCCAGTGTAAGTTATGCACATGTCTTCAATAGACACCTCAGCTAATGTCGAGTGAATCTGGTTTCAATTGTTTGTTTCGAATATGTTGCAGTTTGCATGCTAAGAAGTTGGAGCGATGTATAAAGACACGTTTATAGATTTTTTATATGCGATGGAAGTAGCAGTCAAGCATGCAGCCAACCTGATGGTAAGTGGCATCTGTCGCTAATGGACATCTGTATTCAACCCTAGACAAGATTAAGAGTCCTATCTGGGGTCGACCAGAGATGCGTTTGATTTAAATATGAGTACCGAATAATGCAACTGTAAATTATTTACAAATTATAACGTAACATTAAAACGTTTATTATGCAATAAACTTTTAAACCTCTCTGTACGCGCCGATGTACGAGATCGATCTGCTTGATGTCTCCCCCCGTTAATACATCAAGCTCCACCAATCTGTTTCATCCGTCACTCACAATTTTCAACTCTTATACCTATTAATACAGAGATTATTTTCTATTTACTTACAAGTATATTGTAACTTTGTTGGAATACGCTAGGAAAAGTGGTTCTTTGTTGACAGGTGTGTAAAAAAAAACACGCGGAACTTCACTGAAATGACTTCAAAGGGATCTTTCTTGGATATTAAATTTTCCGAGGGTTCCCGTACTGATAGTTTTGTTGTACGATGGCTGAATGACAAAGGAATTGGTTATTTATATCGTCGGAAATATTATGTCGGAAATTTTCTTGTAATTTTCGTTTGGTTGGAATTTTATTATTTTGTCTCGTGCTATCCATTTTGTTGATGATACCTTAGTATCTAAAATATCATAATTTTTTAGAGAATTAATATATAAAGAGTAACATAGATTAGTTGTACAGGGTTTTGTATTTAATCTCATGATCTATATTATTTTGTGATTTTCAAAATTTTTATCTTTTTTTCCGAAGTTGAAGTAGTAAAAAAATATATGACTTATGTGATTTTATAGATATAATCTGTATCGTTCAATGCTATTTGTAATTAACCCTAATTAAAGTTGCACACATACTTAAGATATAAAAATTATAGTGACGTTGCTGCTTCTGAGGACTAAGTAGAAATGCCTCGTGTTTTTACTTTACAACCTAACTTTCAAACCAGAACACCTTAGCGCTAGGAAAAGCTTCCTTAAAAAATAGTGGCTGGTGGTATTGCTGCCGTCGAACCCTTAAATTCTTCCACTTTTGATACGATCTTAATACTGTAATATATTTTTATAACTAAATTAAGACATAAAAGGCCCTCGCAATCGGCTTCGATAAGACACCCCCTGCGTTGGTTAATGCGTTTTTCCTTAAACGCCTCATAAAGGTCCTATTTTCGTTTCATTTCGTCCTTATTACCCAACAGACGTTTAATGTGATTCTTCACATTCTCCATCGTAGACAGAAATCCCCTTGAAGTTGAGACTCGATCGGCAATAACAATCGATCACAAGGTAGCGGCCTACGAACAATATGGGGTTCGATTACTGCCATTACGTATGCTGATGGACATGGGGAGTGCGCTTGTCAAATTGTGCGAAACGAAATAGATTTTCATTATACAGTACATATTAATAGGCATCGTTCTATCAAGTTATGAATATTGAGGCTACTCCCAAAGGATTTCGTAACTAAATGTTTTAAAAAATAATAATAATGACAAACTGGCCAGTTAGCTGTCGTTTGCCTGGGCAATTGACATTTTAAATGTTTTATTTGTCTTGGTGCTGGTTATAACAACATTGCTTTGTTAAGTAACTAAAACTGCATGTCAGAAGATATGATTTTTATGATATGATTACTGTACCGCTACTACAGTATAATAAATATTTTTAGGGGTAATTTAATGTCACTAACAGTATTATTAAATAATCCCTTAAAACAATGTATTTTCCAATATGTATCCAAAATAGTATATAGCTCCATTAGCAAACCAACGCAACGCTATAATCCGAAACGATAATTACGCACTGGTCATCAATCGCCATCAATAGCAATGCAATACATCACCTAATCCGTCCGCACACGTAATAGGCGCCGCGGTTTCTATCCGTCGGGAGCACGGGTACTCACCGCGCGAAATTAATCCCCCATGAACCCCCATGAGCATTAAGCATTCATGCCTTCGCAATTTCGTTATTTCTCCCAAACGCTCGCGTCGTTTTGTTGTTCCCATAGCTTTTTTCTCTGTGCCAAGTTTCGCACCTTGGGGTTTACGTGGTGTCTTACGTATGGTGAATATATTTTGTGTGTATTTGCGAAATTATTATTATGCGACACATCGCCTAGTGATCATTTCTGGATAATCCATTTTCAAAATTTTTCGTAGTACTCATATTCTTTTATGACCGTTGTTAATATTTTAATTTTGCGTGCCAAATCGATAATTAAAAATTTGAACTTTAGTAGGCAGAAATTGTCAAATTTTTATCTTTGGTAAGGACAAAATCCTTAGGTATGTTATTAATAACAGCGATCAAGGTACTCCTGTGCAAAATTTTGTTTCTAGGCATTTTGAGAATATTGTCCACATGTTCTATTCGTAGTTCGAATAGAACTTGAAAGATTTGCCCACAATGACTCTTAGGAAAATGTTTCGTGCTTTCGAATGATGAAGTTTTTTACATTTTATTTGTTTTTACACTTTACTATGGGACTATAAATTAGATGTATACATGTATTTTTTTTAAACTTAGAAAATTTATTTCCCAAATCAAATTAGAAGACACGTCGAGTCCGCCACAGTATCCATCATATTCCTATTTCTGGCCGCGTAATTGAAAATCCGCAGCGAAATGGTAACATTTTCAATTCGGAACCCAGCACCGCAGATGGAAAATTTGGTGCATATCCGGAAAAGTGGAAACGGGGCTGAGAAAAACGACAGAAGGAAATTCATAACGACGGCACCGTTTTTGAGAACGAAATTTGGATAGCGTGAACGGATAAAGCATGTGCAGATTTTTAGACATGTGTAACTCTTCCATTCATGAGCTTTTTATGGTCTATTGGACATAGACCTCCTCTAATTAGCGCCACTCCTACTGGTACTGAGCCTTCTGAATCCAACAGATTTTCGCTGTCGTCTATAGGTCATCTGACCACCTAGCCGGAGTAACCTTTAATGAGATTTTTGACATAGTACCGCATTTGGCATGCGTGTTCAGACTCGACATCCAGACTCGAAACAAAGATCTGAATTCGTCATTTGTAAAACTAACTGACTGAGGATGAACCCCGATCTCTGCCAACCGGTATCGTCACCACATAGCCACACAGGCTACTGCTGTCATAAGAGAAACAGGTTTAGCGTTGGTGTCTTTAAACTGCACCGCCTTCAAAATTACCAACCTGCGTGTATTATAGTTTTGTTATTCTATAGAAAAATATTGTCTCCACGGAACTAATATTTTGCTCCAACATTATTTGTCGACAATACAATCTCTGTTGTGTTTTTGTGCTAAGTATATTTTTATTTTCGTTTTGACTGTAGCGAGATAATTTCCATATTATTGGCTTTGTCCACGACGGAATAATTTTGTTCGGCACATTTGTATCTGGAAATATATTCCCTTCGGAGCCTTTACAATGTTCTTGTTTGTGATCATTTGGTATCTATTCTGGAATTGTATTTTCTTGTATCTAGGAAAAACATATAAATTTCTAAGTGGGCTTCATGGAAGGCCCTCGATACTCAAAACCAATATACTACCTATGTAAGGAGTAGTGATCATTTAATGGTAATAATGTTCGTAATTTAAAGTTTAAGGATGTAAATCTATAGTCTTTATTTTTTTTTCTTTATATGATAATAAATAGTAGATGATGGTGATGTCTACAAAAATAGGATATTGTCTACCACAAACCGTCTTTGACATGTTCTATGTTTACAAACATGTCTATGTCTACGTATAAACGAGGCCTTACTAGTTAAAATATTAGCTTTATCATAAACATTAACAACCAAATAATTGTAAAGAGTCAAATCCGCAAAAACTCTTTGTTGAGAACTTTTCCATTGAGAAGGCGAATTGTATAATAAGGTGGGTGTAGGCATAAATTCGAAGTCGGCTTAAGTACGTAAATCAGCCTGAATAATCTCTTCGGAGATAAAAAATAAATTTACCCGCGAAGTGGAATCATGATCGCGTAATTCAAGGCGCCTAAAAGCCAAAGTGTATGATCGGGGAGGAAAGGAAAACAAGGCGAATGTTAAGTGCCAATCGGTTTTTAGAGAATGGTTCCGTATATCTATTTTTAGGTTCATATTGTCTGCCTATCCAATTATTGCCTACTAAACATTGATTTTTAAAATTTTTGTCTATTAGAATATTGTTGAATTTTGTTGGCAAATGTTTAATAGATTGATTGTTAATGTATATTTGATCATATCATTAATGTTTTGCCTGTCAAAAATCGAAAATGTCAATTTGTCGAATTTTGTTGACAAAAATTTAATAGATTAGTAATTAATAACGGGAGTAATATCTCGCTGTAGGAAGTCGTGTCAACCAATTGTCGTCGCAGATGTAAATGGATTATCCTGGAATTAATATGACATCTATAGATCAAGAACATTAATTATGTAAAATCATTTAGAATCAAATTTAAAAGACGATATGAATGGTTTGATTAAAGATACCTTTCGAATTGATTTCATTTATTACAGACGCAGTTTTTATATGTACCTAAAGTGTCTAGTTAATTGCAGTTAACTACTGAAATTGAAAAATGCATCTTAATGGGTTTGAATTAAAAAACCAATAAACAAGAATAACTTGTAAAAAATATTAAGGAAAAAGTATTCAACATTCAGTTCTCTTAAAACTACCCTTTTAAAACTGTTTTAAAAAGTCAGCTTTGAAAGCTTTAAAAACTGAAGTTTCAACTTATACCCCAGGGAACCCTAAAAGAGCAAAGGGCACGGAATACGGTTGAAATTCTGACAGCGGACGCAGTTGTATGCTTCGTTCATTATTGCCGACGAAGAATATTTAATGTAACACAAACACTGGCATATAATCGTAATTTGATTGTCGAGTTTTTATTTTAGAATGATTGGATACACAGATGACGGAGAATGCAGACTTCTTACCACCACCATTTTCTGTCTACAAACAACAGTGATAAGCGCTGCTGGTTTCTGCTTTGAAGGATGCAGTAAGGGAGGCATACTTATCTGAGGCGTTTCTACTTAGTGTTCAGGGTTAGCAACACATCTGTCATTGACTTCAGGTAGGATTCTAAGTATAGTTGGAATTGATTAGAGATATCCTTAGGCAGCAGTTGCCACTTATCATCAGATGAACTGTACGCTCGTTTTCTACTTTCATCATACATAAAAAACTTGGAATTCAACTTTTGTGACAACAATATGGCCGACATGTGATAATCCTTACAGATTTCACGAAAATCGTTTTCCAAAATACGCTACGGAGATAATGTTAAAAACTTTCCGAATCAAAAAGCTTTTACTTTATAAGTGGGAAATAAGTACACTTATACTTTATCTCTCAACTTCACGGAAAAGTATGTAAATTATTTGCGTGCATTACAAACTTTCGCAAACATGTGAATTTCCTTCGTATACTTTTACGTCGAATTAAGTCGTAACTGTCATTTCTTTACGTGGTTTGAACGTCGAATTATAAAATATGCTTTAGACGTGAAATTTCCGTACATTTATATTTAAAGATTTTAAATTTAAAGTAATTTGAAACCTTGCTGTATTTAGTGTTAGATTTTTGTGTAACTGCTTTATTGTTCTAATTAACAACTGTGCTTAAGCGTTGATATGTTCTAGTTTAAAGGGGTGTGATAAGAGATATATATATAGAGATATATAAGAGATATATATATATATATAGATAATCTTTAATCCTCAGGAGCAGCAACATATCGTTGGCCGACTTCAATTTTATTAGCAGTTTATTATTACAAATGTCTGGTTAGAAACACTTACCAACAGGTGGACTGTTTTCTCCTTTCCTACTGCTATATAAATAATAAAACATATTTAATAATTATATTTCCTAACTTTTCAAAACTACGTAGTAATTAAGGTGGTATCTATCTGGTTGTAGCATTTGAAACTTGGCCTGTCACGGCATGGTCAAATGTCACGTATTAGGGGAGAGCGGGATCAACGCCCGATCTGCGGAATTAATATAGCGAGCCTTGCGTGTTACAAACATAGCCTGTGGGTGTAATTTTAAAATTAACCGTCGCCTATGGACGTTTACAACACCAGAGAAGTCGCTAATGCTTCGCCGGCTTTGCATTGTGTTCGGCGACAGCCCTACTCAATGCCAATGCCTGAAACCCTGTTTTAAAGAAACTGCTATTTGAAGTTATACTTCTTTTGGGATGTTTGAGAAAAAACAGAGTAAAATTTTAAAATCATCGACATCTAAATAGACGTCCTAGTGTTGAGTAGTAATTGTCACAACTTTTGCAAAAAACGCAACCAAGACATGTTTTGAATATTTTATTTTTTAATTATATGGTACGAAATGACAAGATCCGACATATACCAATAATTTGGTAATAGCATTTGTTGCTGTTTGAAATTAACGACAATAATTATTAAAGTACTGTATACGAGACGTAACGTAAGACGCACAAAAATAAACGCCCAATTCGACGACACGTGTCTAAAAGATATGATTCAATAATAACTATAGGTATCTTTTGAACATAAATATCGTTACCCTTGGTCCATTGATAATAGAAATATTTTTGTGCCCTGAAATCACTGATAAAATAAGCTACTATTTTTATCTGTTCTGAAGCTTTGTGACGAAAATAAGCATGGTTTGACGATATCGTCGTAACAGAGCCTCCGCGTGGGTGCTCGGTGAAACATTTGTGTCTATATTGAGATATTAATGACGACTACGCAAAAATTAACTCTGAAATAGTTGACTGACATAGCTTAGTAGTTTGAAATTTAGCCCAGTGGACCGAATATTTGTATCTCGGCCTTTCATTTATTGAACTGACATGCCTAATTAAAGGTACTTTAAATTGTTTTAAGCTGTAAGTGTGAAGAAACGTACATCCCTCAGAGGGAAAAAAGTTATTAAATGCGTGTAAAGTCTACAAATCTATAACTTGTCCGGCGTGGTGGACTACCTACACTCTTCTCACTCTGAGAGGAGAATGGTGCCTAGCAGTAGCATAGAAATGAATCCGTGATGACATTGTTAAAAGAAGGTTTCAATAAACGTATTAGTTACGTACTAAAGACGGTACAATCGCTCTGTATGCAAGCAAGGGTTCCGTCGATTCGTATATTATGGGTCAAGGCCATATGCGATAGTATATTTAACGGGACTAAGAACTACGTATGACCTTGCCTTCTAATCAATAATTGTATATGTGTCCCTTACATTGTCCAAACGGGATTCCATCTGATAGTTGATCATTGTACCCATCTAGCCACTATTCATCTTCGATTTTGACGAATTTGTTTGAGTCTGTCAAGTTAAAATTAAGATAACTACTGTCCGCCTCTAAACACTTAAATTGTATTATATTGTTGTAAAACTGTAATTGTGTTAAATTGTATTATATTAAAATACATTTACTTTATTTACAGCGATAATTTAGAGCCCTCCGGTTGTCGGAGTACCAACCATAAATTCGTATTGCACACGTTTGAAAAGCCGGCGACGTGCCATCACTGTTCAAAGTTTCTCAAGGGCAGGCTATTCCAGGTATGTACGATAATTACAACAAAACTTGATAAAAATGCGGTATTAAGGTCTAACATTTAAATTTCTTTAAATATCTGTTTTAGAGTATTTGTTAACGGATAACATAAACAGAGCAGGACGGACCTTACTTTGTTTTTATGTGTATATGTTTAGTTATTTTTTTCGGGATTTTTAACCCGATTTATGTGATTCTATTTTTAGAAAGGATAATACTTTTACGGGCAATATGTATTTCACTGCAAATGGAACCAATTAATTAATGTCAAATGTCATATCGTTTCTCATGAACATATCGTTGCGGTGCGTGTTGTCAGGGCTACCTGTGCTCGGTGTGCAACGCGTGCGCGCACAAGGACTGCATCGCGCTGTCGGGGCGCTGCGGCGGCGGCCCCGCGCCCGCGCCGCCGTTGCCGCCGCACCACCACTCGCCCGACGCCGCGCTGCACTACTACATGTGGTATGTGCCCGCTTGCTGCACACACGCATAGTGCTCATGATACGTCACGCTCATAACACTTTTTATCATAGAGGAGATAATCAAACGGATTCTCACAAGATAATCTTTTGATAAATGATACTGATAAACCTACAAAGATTGGATACTGATCTGCTTCGACAAACGCTTTGCATAATGAAATTGGTAAAATTCAAAGGCGTCACTTTAAATTATTAAGTTTATTTTAAGATAATAGTTTTTACATTAGAAAATGTTAAAAGTGTTTAATTACTTAATAAAGTATCTACTTACTATAGTTAAGTTTTCAACAACAGCTTAAAAGATTAGTATATATTACTGAAAATAAAGCAATTCACGTCGCATAGTATGATATAATTATGTATGTTTTTAAATGGCGTATCGCTTTGACATATTGATGCAATATGTATTACTACAAAATTTTGATTTCATTTCTTTCTTCCCATAATAACAGAAATAAAGATACTTAGGCACCGATCAAGTCTTAATTTTTATATGTATACTTTTCATTGACAATCTGTTGTAAAAGTGAACAATGCAACGTGTGAATAATTGTAGCATGTGGCGTGTCGCGCTCAGGTACGTGGGCGAGATGGGGCGCGAGACGGCGACGGCGCGGCTGGAGCGCCGCGTGGACGGCACGTTCCTGCTGCGCGTGCGGCCGCGCGCGCACCTGCACGCGCCCAACGACACCGCCTACGCGCTCTCCCTCAAGTGCGTACACACACACGCACGCACACATACACACACACATTCGTATAGGGTTACCCGTCTCCAGACACGACAATACCGCGTTTGTATTTGCGTTCAATTGTGTACAAGCACGCAATCCCACATATATGAGCACACGAGTCTTAACTGATTTCACAATCTTGGATTACTGTTTGTATGTGTATATTTCTCGTTATGCTGATGTAATAAAGGTTGTGTTCTTTAGGTCTTATGTTTATCGTAGACAATCTTGAAAATTTGCAACTGATTGTAACAACTGAAGATTCAAAGCTTGAACATAGATGGAACCATCATATATATCCCTTACAGTAACAAATATAAAGGTGAAGCCTTATCAGAAGTAGTTGCGATGATGCCCTTATGCGTGGGTAGTCGGGCGAGGAGACCAATACATAATAAAAGAAGGTGTTT
>DWRA01001146.1:0-18468 GCA_018250295.1 Spathilepia clonius | reverse complement strand
GAATTTTATATTATATTAAATAATCTTACAGGAATAATTAGATTACACAATAAAGGTCCTTTAAAGATGATATAAACCTTCGCGGTACAAATGTGCGGTACTACCGCCGTACCTTTTTCGGCATTTTAACATCAATTGTTACAGCTATTTAGTGTAGAGTACAGATACCCACGACCAGGGTCACTTAGGAGAATACTACTACTACTACTAAAAGGATTGCAAGGTCGTCTGCCTCTTTGATTAGTTGAGTATGAAAAAGTCTCGAATTGGCACAGATGCCTAATTTTGGTGTTTAAAGTTTTGATCATACAAAAATTTAATTTCTGTGTAAATGAAATTGTAAATTGACTAGGTTCACTTAGCGTTACTTTCATCGTTAAGGAATGAAAGTTTACTTTGTGGTTTTATTTTCATTTCGTAACAAAAAAGTAATAATTTAATGATACAAAAACTGTATTTACGTGATTCATCTGTTTTTATCAAATTGAAACTATGTAAAAATAATTATCATCCATGTGAACATAATATCGACATAGAAATATATTTGTCTTATTGTAAAACGGGATATAGAAAAAATTTAGCTTATCTTATATAGACAAGCGAACACTCACACAGTTCCCAAAGAATATTCAAGCGGGTGTAAGTGGATCTGCCAACGCTTTAACACCGTGCACTAAGGTCGCGGTAAGCTCGCGTGAGTCCAGAGCAAGGCAGCCGATAGAAATACTTATGTATCAGTTTATATTACCATATAGATTTAAAAAATAAATAATTCAATTTGTCACAACAATCAGTACGCTACCGTTGACAATAAATTAAGAATGCTTCGTACCTGCCTTACTACGACCTTCAAATATTATAGAATACACTAACGTTGTTGAAAACTGCTGTGATGAGGCAGAAAGAATTGCGAGGGTGATGCCCCTGATCTGAAAGGATTGTACTATCTTTAAACAATTTATTATTAGAACTTAATTAAAAAAAATCGGAAGTGAATTGGATTAACTCCCCCTGACCTTCAGTCTAACTTGAAGTGACTGAGCTATAACCGGCGATACCGACTGGCACTAGTCAACCACCAGTAGATAGATAGGACCAACGTACTTGTAATATGGTATTATCTAATCGCCAACAACTCGCTCCGTTATGGACCATAAAGTTCAGATTATTATCGGCAAATATTGAGAGGACGTGTTTACTGTAGTTAGTTGGGTATAACAACCTCATAACGGCGGTACATAATATTAATTTGATTGTTAATTTTGAATCGCTGTGATATTTCCATTAAAAGCACAAAATTTTTAAAATCAATGTTTATTGTATTTTTAAAGTTGGTGATGATGATTTGAGTATAGAAGCCCCACCGCCACCCCCTTTTCTGCTCAACAACGACGTTGTTAAGCGCGGCGTAGATTGTCTAATTCTTTCTGTGTTCATTTACCATCAGGTGGACAGCGTAATAAATTTGTTTTCTGATTATCTAATACAAAAGTTAGAACTTCACCTGAAAGTCAAGTCCTATAAATCAACATCTTTTCATTTTGATTCTTTGAATCAAAAACAGTACGTACAAAACGGAAAAAGAGTTTTCAAGTAATGTTTAAAGTGAGCAGATAAAAGTGATGGTTCGGTTACTATAATGGAGATTGAGAAGGAAATAGATAGCGCAATCCCAAACCTTATCTTAATTGGTTCGACGTGCGTTCCGCCGCGCCAGCGCTGCGAGTGATGCCGATGTCGGCTCAGATTACACGTGACGCTTAACTGTTTATTGCCAGTTATATTTCATTTGTTTTGAATAATGAAGTAAATCTCAATTAACGACATTCAAAATATATTTGACTATAAAAAAACTTATCAACTACTTGGCTACAATCTTTTTTATGTTTCGCTGCTGAGCATTGATCTCTTGCTACTGTAAAAGGAGGCAAGTTTATTTAGTATGCTACATCACATTCGTCGATTGCGATTTGGTACAAGTCCTCAAAAGACAAGGTGCAAGGAATGACGGTTTAAAGTAAACTTTCTAAAACATGGAGCACGCGTGAAAAGCTTATAAGAGACGCCAATACAAAACTCTCGATTGCTTCAGATGTTGTTCAACTTTGTAGATCAGTAATGATCGACAGAAATTTTGTAACCATACGCGCTCATTGAATCCCATCAAACCTGATATGATATACTATTGTATAATGGCATGTTTGGGTGGTTTCTTTCGCCACTTCTTCTCCATAACAAAACACCTAGAGAAGTGGTGGTAAAATGTTAACGTTCAAAAAGAATTCTGTAAAGGATCTACTTTGAATAAAATATTTTGATTTTGATTTTATCAATTTTATTGCTGTTAAAGCAAACTTAATTTATTTAAATATTTAAATGATATTGAAAATCTTTGTCTATTTTTAATTAAATGACAACGTAAGTATACTGTATACCGATCCAACCTTAACCTTAAAAAACTTCCATATTAGCATTCACTTAACACAGAATTATTTATCACGCAGTTACAATGCAAGGCTCGGTTGTTTTTGTGTCGGCACTTTATGTGCGACACCCTCGACTTGGCACAGCGCGTACAAAACTTTACTGTGATGCAATTATGTTCATTTTCAGAAGCGATCGTTTCTTCCGCCGGCAAGCTGATTTATAGAAGTTTGTCGTTCGTCCGGGCGAGCTCGTTTGTACCGCGAGCGAGTTACACGACGCGCTGAATATTTAAACGGGTGTAAGCGGATTCAGAGGCCGCTTTGACGACTCGATTCTAATACCCTGCGATTGTCTCATACATTTGTTCCAAAATTAATGCCGACCGTTTCACATGGCTTACGAGTTTTGTCTATACTTAAAAAGTTCTTGTATCATACAAAATCCTTGCATGACAAGAATTTTTAAGCATAAACACTCTTCTTTGCTTTGAAGCTGATGACTTATTGACTTTTAATAAGAAAGTCCCGCAAATAAAAACACTCAGAATAAAAATATCTTGATTAGATAGTTAACTTACATTTTTATACTTTGACTAACAGAATTGTTTCATAAGTTATTTGTAATGTTGTATCATGGCGTATGCAGGTAATTATAAGTAATGGTGGAGCAATAGTGTAAATTCAATAATAAAATCAAATGCTTAACATAATAAATGTACTACATATTTAAAATGTACAACAATTTCAAAACACGTACAAGAAATAAAGCATTAAGGAAACCAAAACACAATGGGAGAAAATTTAGGGAAATTTAGGAACAGCATTATTAATTTCCTGGGCGTTTGCGTTTGGTACGCACGCCGCGGCTGAACGTTGATATCGCTTAAGATTAGATTGCGACTCGCGCCGTCAGAACTTCTTTAACTAACGGCTGCAAACTGAATACCAACGAAGAGTAATTAAAGATGGCCGCACGTCGTCGCGGCACAAGGGAGCAATCAGACAAACTCGCTTCATAAGAAAACTCTTCGCAACTTTTAGACGGACCGACGCGCCGATTGGACGCATTGTCTCCCTTACAATAACTTTCAAATTCTTTATTGATTGAATTACATTAAATTGCCATTTTGCTAGACATTCCTCCATAGTAATATAATAAACTAAAGAAAAAAATGTGTAAAACGTTTTCTTTAATTCGTATTCATAAAATGTATATAAATTATTATTTAAAATTGTAACTATATTTTGATGCAATCGAAGTAACAATCAATAATACAGTTCACCTAATATTAAGCGGTCACCAGTGCCCCTGAATACAAATTAAATCTTGAGAATTATGTTTAAAAATCTAACTGAAATACATTTCAGACATACATCGAGGTACTTTTGCTGCGGCAGAAATAGTTTTGCTGCCACAGGAACTTCAAAGAAAGGGATTACGAAAAAACTAACACCTCCTAGACTATCCCTAAAATTTATATGGAATCCACATTAAGTACTTTATATATTAACACGAAAATTCTGTGTTTTACTAATGTAATGTAAAGAGTAATCTTCGTGTAGTCGTTAATGCATGATTCGGTTCAAAGTAGCTCCACGTGTACACATCTCCCGGGAGGAGTCATCTGTAACAGTGTGAGGGCGCGTCGAGTTTTCCTTTTTACTGCATT
Organism: Spathilepia clonius; assembly: GCA_018250295.1. Lineage (NCBI taxonomy): Eukaryota > Metazoa > Arthropoda > Insecta > Lepidoptera > Hesperiidae > Spathilepia > Spathilepia clonius. Next base: position 14,372 of record DWRA01001146.1, on the reverse strand, counting down.
ACAATAGCGATGAAAAATGTTATTGAATTCTTTACGTCTCTTGATTCGCTTTGTTATAAGGCAATTGTTGTTGTCACTGAATACGTTCGAAGAGAGCGCTTTATTGTCAACATGAAACGACAAGTCTTTTGTGATCTAAAAATTTTCAATTTATATCGTAAGTTGTTTCATTGCTAAACGGATATGAGAGTATTGCACTGCGTAGATTAAACATACTTTCTTTCCGAGATTAGGCGGTTTATTTTACATAGTCTATTTTCCTTAAAACAGCGTTTGCTCCATACCAAACAAAATCAATTGTTAAACAATATAAGAACATATAAAAACAAAAACTATTAGTTGAGTATAAGTGTTGCGACTAAACAAATAATTTATTAATTTTGTAGCGACAAAACAGTGCTACAAAATTGAGTTGCTCTCCAGCCTAAATATCGTTTTTGTGTCGAGCCCACTGAAACCGCATTTATGATGAAAAATCCGGATAAAATGTTGCAATGGAAAGTGCTACGAAAACTTCACAAAATATTTCAGTGTAACTTTTGCACGTCGAATATTTGAAACAATTTTTTTTGGACAAATCACGTAGGTATTGTTATTGACTAATTCTTTCCAATGTTTGTCGCTTCAAAATGATCACTAAGATGCACCATACATGCAACCTAAAATACGTCAGGATATACACAGGTAACTTCGTTTAGCGACGTGCCCTGAGTGTATCGGTATCCACGTATACATATATGTATATAAATACCAACCTTTTATTGGGCGAAAATGCAATGTACTGTGAATAACGTAGGTACAATATAATCTTGATTAAGACAATAGAACCAATTTGTAGCCACTCGTTACTGGTGCGGAGCGGGAAACTCGAGCTGCGCAGATTATACACTCAATTAATCAACCGGCACAGGTGGTACTGACGCACCTGCAATTTAGTTTTTTTAATCAAAATAAACCAACAATCATACTTGTCCCAGTTCTCATGTAGACAAGCAATGTGCAATTTATTAATATCTGTAGTAGATTCCAAAAGGTATCGACTAATTTTACGCCAGACTGATAAAGTTTAAAGCGAAGAAGATGCCACATTTGTAACGGGAAGCAGTTGTAGCGTTTCAGAGGGAGATTGTAAAAACGAGCTGACTTACATATGACATTAATACTTCAAGAGTGCCAAAGCATCTGTGATCCGTTTCAGATAGAGCTCCTGCTCCATATGGAGTTGGTTACAGATGTCCACGAGCGGCAGGGAGCGCTTACCATTAGGTTAATTGCACGCTTGTTTGCTACTTTAATCTTATAAAAAGTACGATCTTGTTAGAGACATTCAATTATATCATAGTAATAATGGACTGGATAATTGGTAAAAACATGTTTCGAAACAAGCATCAATCAATACGAGACAAAGTCGTTGGGAAGCGAGATACATTTTCTTTTTTTAAATCTTGTCAATGTCGGATAGCCTGTGCTTGTGGTTAAATGTGATATTTAATTCATGATTTATCAGTTAAAGTTACGAAACAATCTTAACGAAGCGAGAACCTCTATGGCTTTTCTCGTACAAAAACTTCCATTTGAAAATAAAAGGAAAAGTCGGAAGGCAGAGAACTAATACTATGTCGGTGCCACATGGCGAGCATTTGAGACACAAATATAATTTACATGAGGGTTAATATTTTACATGAGACGTACATATATGTTATGTGCTATATATTACTACGTAATGTATACAAGTATATTTACAAATCTAGGTATAAGCTTTATAGTAAACTATGCGGTGTGGGAAATATAACAAAAAACTAACCCTTTGTTTAACAAATTAGTATAACTGAAGTGGTAATGGGCCGGTCACATCGCTCGGAGGACTGATAACCGATGGGGACGAAAAGTCCTCGTGTGGACCAAAAGAAGCACAGGTCGCCCCCGACCAGCTGGACCGATGACCTGATGAATACTGCGGTAAATAGCTGGATCTTTTAATCCAGGCCCAGGTCACGTTTTAGTGGCGCCAATTTGAGAAGGATGGTTGAATAATATGGTGTGTAAAATAATGCTTACGTTTGTTATATTATTATTTTGTTTCTTATTTTTAAAAGTTTCAGCAGAGCTACTGAGTTATGTATATATGTATGAGTACTCGTATATATTTTGGGATTCCATGTAGAATCAAACTATAACTTCAATTATACGTAATTTTCAACGCAAGTAATACAAGCGTATAGTAATCGCTACGACGTGCCAATCTATACAAGAGAAAAATATACTTAAAAGCTCAATGTGATACACGAGACCTCTTAATTCTCAAACTCGCAACAAATTCATTCCACAATTTTATCAAGCTGTTTGAAGAAATCCGCTCTTTGCCTTCCCAGAAAGCTAAGAGATAAATGAAATATGAATATTTTGCAACAAGACGTTACAAAGCTTTGTGGTTTAATGAAAAAATGCTTTTAAAGTTTCAAACAGGCCGTGGACAGCACGGACGTTGCTAGCAGGGATACAAAGCGGGCCGCCGCGGGCACATCGCCACCGAACATTCCCTTTGCTTGTTGGAAATAAATATTTATATCGAACTAGCTCACTGTCTTCTACCTCGTCCGAATAACTGAAAGAAATAGTGTTGTAACTGCTACTAATTCCATTACACACACAAATGTACATTTAGATGGAGCAATATCTACATTTTTCAACTGTGACATCAGTTATCGATCCCCCCTTAGTCATAGCGGTGGCCTAATCCCTCTCATTATTAGAGGACATCTAGTAATGAGACAGTAATGGGTTGGTAATGAATACACATTTGATAGAATTTATAAATTTTAATAGTTGTGTTCTTCGTAAGTTTTTTTCTTCACTCTATCTCTCTCACTATTTTCACTGCTAAATATTAATGATTACTTAACTATCAACAAGGCAACTTACTAGATATATCTCAGTGTTATATAATATCGCAATACGAGAATATATAATCCAACAAGGTGTCTATAACATCAAACTGTCGCGAGTGGACATGATGTGGTGTGACGCTCGGCACGTGACACGTGGCACAGACACAGTATTTGATTCGGGCACAGGTAAACAATACGTAAGTAGTCATCGGTAAGCTATACTCTTGTAATATTTTTACATGATATTTCCGAATCTTCATTTTTTTGTTTAATCGAAACAATTAAGACAATTTGAATTTATTTCTTTTCGGTAATCCTGAAGCTTAATGCAAGTTTACATAGTCGTTATAAAATACTTCCAATTCGGCTGCTTTACAGCAATCATGGCATTCGTAGTCCAATTTTAATAATTATTTATGAGGTTTTATTTTAAAGACACGTCAGTTGTATACCGTGGGACACGTTATTATTGTGTCTTTTAATCATTTTTAAACTACATGTTCATTTAACGTATAACGCCTATTATTAGTAATCAATCTGTTCTGATATTTCACCTACGAAAGACTGAAAAAGAATGAATTTATTAAATCTTCAGATAGTATCGCGGAGTGGAATGCAGCTAATTTAGAGATCATCACCCCAACTTTTATAATGACATGTGAGTTGAAGAGATCATGATCATCTGTCTCAATTAGTAAACAATAACTACAACGCATCGTCCTCTTTAATCAATCACGTGTGTAAATGAGGTCGGTCACAGAGATGCGCTGTTTAAATATCTGGCAAGCATTGGGTACTGTAATCTTTCATACTATTTAAGAGTGGAAAATAATTGTAGAACAGAAAAGTTATGACGATAGACCTCGTAATGGAATCCGAACCAGTGTAGGATTCCACTATCATTCAAAATGTCCCAACAGGCCACCTTATTTCTACCGGCGAATAATGAGAGAAAATCTTTAGTTCGAAGACTTTTCCCCTATAATCAATTATTTTGCTTACTGGCCCTACATTCCTGAGTAAGGCGTTTTTCCAATAACCCAAAAATCTTTTTCAACTCCGATTTACAAGGACCCTTCTGATTGCTTTTCCATGTCTGTTCTATTCTCATTTCATTTTGTTCCTTCGTTTTCGTGTCGATTTTTACGTCGATTTCGTTTTACTTTTTTCGTTTGTTTTTAACATTTTAGATAAGAAATGTAAAGATCACAGCTATGTAACCAATATTCATGGAAATATTTTTCTTTGTGAGTAAAATAGCTTGTAGTATAAACCTTTGGCATATGGAATTCGATGAGGTGCAACAATCATTACAAAGCGAGAAAATATCTAAAATCAGCTGTCATCCCTGCACAACAAGGCTCTTCATACATTCTTTTATTAGAAAGAGGACCGCCACATAGCATAAGAAACTGTTTTTGTAATAATAATGTTATTCACAAATTCAACTCACTAATGTAATTTATGTAAATTTAAACTATAATTTTACTATAAGTTAGCTATTAAAATGGTACTACGTACCTACTAACTGTCAGACACATACTACGTAATATGCGTTCTACGATTTTAGCCTAGTGTTTGTTGAATAGCTAAAATAAATTCAATAGCTATTACTACTATAGAAAGCTAACAATCGCTATCGGTATAAAAGCGGCCTATGATTAAAAGCTTGTTGACCGAGATATTACACGCGGGCCGCGTCTGACGGGGACGCCGAAGTAAATGATTTTTGTTTTGTTTTCATTACAATTCCCACGATCTGAGGTCACCGCCTTATTCGAAGACTTATAATGGAAACATTACAGAATTGTTATACATCCAACAGTAAAGCGACGAATTTAAAAATACATATTTTTGAGTCTTATTGGTACGTTATATTCATTCATATCTATAAATATTTATGGAGGTTAACGATACGCAGAAAAGGAAGGTACACAAAACATAAGGGTCTTTTTAACTGCAATAAATCAGATATACACATACATTATAGTTGAAAAGAGTAAAATGAGTCAAAACAGACGTAAAATGATAAATCAAAACCATATACATATATACGTATTAATTCAAGTAGCACGTTTTTATTACAAATTGTTTGCTCCACAATATTCTTTATTATTTCCAAGTTCTTTGGTATAAGTACTTTGAAGTGTCTGACCTGTTGTTTATAACATAGGCTATATCTCATAAAGTGTCTTTCTGATAGATAATACTGGACATAAATAACGTCCTGACATAATACTCAAGCAATGGTGTACTGTTCGTATATATGCAAATACTACTCAAATTGGATGCTTAATACCATTATTTTTGTGTAATTTAATTTAGCTTTATCTATTGACTTTTTATAACAGGTGGTGAAGGTAATCCCTTTGTAATATAGAAGTGAATGGCAGGGCGTTGTGCTCGGCGCTCGGCGCTCGGCGGCGCCTCGGCGGGTGCGACGAATGACACTGACGGGAACGTACACCGTTTGAATGAATTTTAATGTATGCACATCTGCTCTCAATTTCGCTTTCATACTCTACGACGATTTGAAAAGAGTTTTGTGCTTTAGTAAAATTCGCTATATTAAAAAGATCTAATGTTAAGCCGGTACAGTGAAATAATATCTTTCAAAGCATTTTAAAATTGAAAGTTTGTTGTAAAAACTAAACTTACACCAGAAAACATAACAATCCAGGGTCACTGTACCTACAAATTATTTGTCGTTCAAATAAAATACTGACTTGCTTATTGCTAAGCCAATTTTGAAAATCGTTGCAATGAATCATTTAGAGAAAAGCCGCTAATCCAAGAGGCTTGACGATACCGCGGGACTTCGTGAGTCAGCCGCTGGCTATTGGCCTGCTTTATCCCGCAATAACTATAAAACTGACGATTTACCTCCGCGCAGTTAAATATACGGTCTATAAGTTTTAGCCTGTATTCAATTACAATGTAAGGTTTATATGTATTTTGCGTTAAAGACAGCTTCAGGTGTGGTCAGTTTAGTTGAGAAAGTTCATTAATCAGGTAAATAACAGCACGTAATTAACAAAAAATCATACGAACGTGTTATTTTTTGTATCTACTCATATTTCATGTCAAAACGGGATCCGCCGCATTTGCCGTGGATAAACAAAATTTTGGTTACCGAGCAACCCTTTCTGTATAGCAAATTTGTTCAGAATAATGTAGTTGACAATATACATTTCGATCTGAAAGGTATGGTTTGCTGTAGGAATATACCCACTTGCAACAATCATATTTTTTTGTTTTTTTTTATAAATACCTACACAGCAACTACCACCCAAAAATAAACCTACCAGTTAACTATTTCTATATCAAAAAGTATCCAAATTACATTACTGTAGATAAATGACGGATGACCGACTTCAAACCTTCTCCAAGCGAAGCGTTATGCATAAAGATTTATCGGGCGACATCCCGTGGCTCGCGGCATGCGGCTCGCGGCTCGCGACTCGCGGCTTGCGGCTCGCATGCATAAACACTTTTATCGAAGACCTATAGTCAGCTTCACATGTTTGATGTCACAATCCCGTAATTCTTCTCTGTTTCGGTGTCAGAAAATATCTTAGTCATAAATAAAATAATTCACTCTCCTATCACTGGTCTTCACTTACAATAAAAGTTTTGGCCCAGTTTTTAGCATCCCATACACTATTCAACGCATCAAAATCGAAACCTGCATGTACGAATTACTTTGAAATCCCGAGTTATGTGAAATTAATTTATTAACCTACTACTCCAGATTACAAAGATAACATACGGACTATGTAATTACCGCTTCTTAATAGTAAACTCGTGGATTTGCGGATACTGCTACATAAATATTTATACTAAATTACATTTTAATTTGCACTTTATTTAAAATTCTTTGAGTTTTTAAAGCAATCTTTCAGTTACTGTCGCTCCTCACAGAATAAACCCCTTTAATTACTGCAGCTTTGCCGAAACCTTGTATTTTTAAGTTCTTTCGCTTTTAAAGCTTTTTTAAGGAAGTACATAAATATTATGTCAACATTTTCTACACTCCAAGGGTTATAAAATGTAAATTATGATGAAATTTAGTTTTATTTATAAGACGCAAATAACAATGTTATAAGGTTTTGATGTATTGCAAATAAAAAGAATAGAGTCTATTAATAATTAAACAATATACAAAATTAAACTACTAAAAAATCTATTTAAAATGCAAGGTATCATTTTCAATTAATGGCATAAGTACGAATGTTTTAAAATGACTTTCCAATTAACTTCCGTCCCAAGCTGCCGGAAGTCTATCAAGCATCGAGTAGTGAGCTTAAAGTTTTCGCAAACCAGCCTGTGCTTATCTCTCCATATTGGCAAAGTTTGGCACGAACTCTTTGTACCGCGTAGGTGCGATTAATTTGGCATGTTCTTCAAAACCAAACTCCGACTAAATAGAGTACATATCTGGTAAAAGTCCTCGCATACATTTTTTTTATTTATAAATTCTCAGAACTTACCGATGACAAAAATATTGTTATAATTTGTCTTATCAATAAAATGAGGAGTACTGCATCTCAAATATGTATATATATCTCCTTTAATGGTAAAAATAGGAAAATAACCTTCTGAACTAGATGCCCTGACGGTATTTTTACCAAGTTCAGCTTATTCGACAGAAAGCTATATAATCACAACTATAATACTAAAAAACATACTATTTAATTGGATCAAAAATCTTCATTACTTAACAAGGTTTATGCAGCTCCGAATAATAACGCCGCTATGTACCACTTCTACTGATACGTTTTCTCTGTTCTGAAATTATGCATGAAAACTCATTATAAGTTCGTCGGCTCGTACACGGTTATTTGAATTTAATTAAGAATTATTTCAACATACGAAGTTATGACGCGTCGGTAAAATGTTAGAGAATGAATGGAATGAGAACGCCGATAACGACATACATAAATCATTATTCTGATATACCAGTAGAAACGATTAAATTGAAAAAAATATGAAATGAGATGATGAAAATTTGATACAACATAAATAGAAACAAAAGCCAAACAAAGCCAAACGGATACCTTTACTCTCATGATTAGAAATGCAATTATTTATACTCTGTTTAAAATAAACCAACATATAAATGTATCGATAAACGTAAATTTATCGAAACACGTATTTTCCGCAGAAAAATGGTATTCCATTTCCTTTGACACATAAAACGCAATACAGCATCGGTAACTCGAGACCATTTGTTCTCGGTCCCTTTATGGGCCTGAGAAATAAATATCAGTCGATACTATGCTCAAGGTTGTATATTGCCCCCCGGCGGAGCGGCGGTACATAGGAATGTTTAGGCTTATACAAACCTAGGCCAACTTAATTTTTTTTTTGTAAGTGCCAGACTATTAAAAAAAACTGAAGTTTCCTCATTTGACTAACTGCACCTTTCCAATGGAGATTTTATTAATAAATCGTTCGTATGGCGGTCCACATGACGATGGTGGTTAAAAGTATGAGTACATAGTTAAAACGAAAATAAATCATTTATCTGCTCAGAATTATTTATTATTTTATTATTATTTATATAGATTTTAAGTTTATAGTAACTGGCAATTATAAAAGTAACGCCACGCAATAAATTTGCAATTACATTTTCCATTTTCAAATATGCATATAGTACTAATAACTATTATTGATACTGTTTATCCCCCGAATCATATACCAATAAAATATAAACTGTTTAATTTTAATACACGATAAAATATTGAAAGGATGAACAAAAAGGTGAGTGCAGCTGGCCGCGCGCACCGTAAACAGCGGCACATACTATGCGGAAGTTAACTTTGTAACGTTCGGAGTCAGATTTAACGCAATTTTCTAAACCGGGTCGGCCTCTGCATCCGATATCCGAACCGCGTCATTAAATTGCGCCGGAAATAGGAAATATGATTTATGAGTTATCTAGGACGAGCAATACACACTAATGTGTATTACAGTATTAAAGGCAAGTACACGCTGATCTAAGTGGTTCCTACAACATCAAAACATTTCAGTTGAGATTACACTGTGGACATGTAAAGTGGAAGTCTTTCTTAAAGTGATATATTCAATAATGTTATTTTTTATGTGAAGGTAAGACATTATATAATAATACTACAATATTTGGCATCACTTAATACAATATGTTCTTAAAGGAGGGTTTTCTCCATAAAGATCAAAATTAAATATAAGGCATGTGTTACGGTGCTACCGGCGCAGCTGAACCGAATTCCTTTATATGCATGTATTTAAATTTGAAAGTATAAGTGTACCAACCCAATTAACTCATTACTGCGCTTGGAGACACTGAGATTCAGTCGGTGAGGAGATGCAAATAAAGGCCCCGAGGAAGGCTTGTTAAGATTGCATGGCTTGAACGTTCACACTACACGCAGTGATAAAACGTGGAATATCTACATATAATGTTATTAATGTGTGAAGTTAATACGCTGGATAATTAATAAATGAATAATTAAAAATATGTGACAAAAATTGTGAGGGTAAACGTGAACGATTGAATGAAGTAACTTAATTAACATGTAAGTATGTAATTTGGCGTTCAGCGCGGTAATATTCATGTATATTATACTACTAGCAACGGTGTCCCATGCCCAGCGCCAGCTTGTCAAACTAATCAATAGTAAGATTATTTGGTAAAATATTTTTTTGGTTAGTAAAAAACAAACGATATTACGTGGTCACTGTGCCCTTACACCACGCACATGTGAAACTGTCCAATAGAGTCTACTTTAAACTGACCGCTGCTACTATTTAATTACGCGAACGTCAAAGAATTCTAGTAGGTACTTCGTATTATACAGTATTACAGTAGCTTTATATTTGATGATAATGTAGTATTTAATATAGTATAGCAAGGTCGGCAGCTCCATAATCGTAGCCGCGATCGAAGCTGGGGCCGGCCACTCAACTGGAATGAATACGTGAAATCAACCGGTAATAACCTAGATTTATTTGTACCCGGATCACTGCGTAACTTCAAAATAATTGCTAATTTTAATCATTATACTAATTTGTATTATATCAAAAGCATTTGTCTGTCTGTGTCTTTATACAGGAACAAATCTCAGATACATTAATGAAAATCTAATCTAAATCGGAAGAAACGGCTCAAAAAATGTGGGAATATTTTAGACCTTTTACAGTACGTAATATTTAATTCATTTATATAAAAATCTTTTAGAATATACTTTCATGCACAAATCACTTTAATGGAAGACGAGTTTCATTTAGATTGACATTTGGTGTTTATTAGTATTATAAGATAAGAGATGCTTTCTACGCGCACAGCCCCACACTAGGATTCCCTGTATCGTGGGTGCCATGGACACACAAAAAGACGAATACACACACACCAAGACCCAGAACAGAAATCTAAATTCATTATTTAAATGTCTGTCTGGCCGAGGATCGAACCCGAAACCAAAGCGTGTCAGACCAGTATGGTGACCACTCCGCTACGCGGGTCGGCAATACACATAGGCTCGTACGATACTGGGTATATATTTAAATAACTTGGTTGTAACTATCGCGTTGCAGAAAAGCTAAAAGTGTATTGTAAGCGAATATGTAGTCAATAAAATAATGACAAACCAACCCTAAATTTATTTCATTAGTAATAGGTATAAGACATATGTATATTTATGAAACAATCATCATTTAATTATTGTCACCAATCCCGAGTAATCTGACACTCATTTTCAGTTCCGGATGTTTTCTTGAATTATTACATAAGTTATGAGACAGAAAATTGGTAATAGTATAATTAAACTTAAACATTTATTCAGTCAATAGACTGCTATCCGGCGGCCGGTCCGCGGCAGAAAAGTTATAATTTATTGGCTTTCTTTGTGCCACCAAAAACTTTAAGTAACTTTTGCAAATTATGGAGTAAGGTAAACACGGCGTCAGTCTACATCGATATTAAAGTTAAGACGTTTTTTATATAATGTTTCTTTTTCAGCTCAACTTTTTTTTGAGATTTTGCAATTTATTACTTTTGTATTTACAATTTGCTGTAGTTTACTTAGATGTCCCAAATATTACTTACAATTCGCTAGACAAATCAAACAGCAGTGTAACAACAGAACATACAATAATTGAATTTTAACCGTACCCAAATAAAATTAAAAACAAACAAGTCAATAAACGGTTTATTTCATCGTGAATTTTCAATCAAATTGAACTCAAGCAATTCATATACCGCTGTGATAATGAAATGCTAACATATTAGCGCCCTCGTAATTACGAGCCGAGCGATACCGCCCGCCGGGCTCCATTCATGTTCTATAATAGGTGTATCTGATACGGAGTGAGCAAATATCATTAAATTGTCAAATAAGTAGTCTACGTATTGGGCTGATTACGTCGGGTAACAGTCGTTTAACCTTGGCAGCGTTCAGGCTGAATTAAATGTTTGATAGACGGCGCGGCGGCTGAACCATCTCCCCGCAGATTCGCACTGGAGCGTTACGAAAATATCTTTTAGTTTACTAATTTAAGTGCGTGTCCGTACAAAAATACGAATCAACACCATTCAGTCATGTTTTGAGATGTTATTTATGGAACATACTTTTGAAGATTTTATAGAACTAGACCGCTAAGATTATTAACACAAGAATATTTTCATAAAGTATTCCCTCTTAACCGAGTCGATGATCTTTAAACAGAATGTCACATTTCGAACATAAAGAAATAAAAACTATTCATCCACACATAATGTTCATACGCTTAAATTCATAACTCCCCTCTCATTGCAACAGGGGTTAAAAAGGCTGCTGCAGCCTGGCAACTTTCTGTTATTAACCAGCAACACTCATCGCAAGGCACGTTAACAGACATCCAACTAATACCACCTCTTTATTATCTGACAGGCTATTAACATCTCCGAGGTCAGCGTTAGGGGAAGACGTCTCACATTTTATTGCAGGCTTACTCCGGACCTGTCCCTTAATGAAAAACGACAGGTGCCATCTTGTCATAATTATTATACTTAATGGACATAATCTTTGTGACAATCTTCGGTGTTCACCAATTTTTTTAAGACATAAACAAAATATTTATCATCATAAGCAGTGCTATGGATTATAGTGGTACGGAATCCTACCATTTTATAATATAGAAGTGGCAAACGTGGGTGCAAACCACGTGGTATTAAATGGCTAGTGCCATCCGTGGATACATATAATCAATTTCAGAGAAGATCAAAGTCCTTCGCGAGGTCAATCACAAATACATTGCTCTAAAAACTAAGTTGGAACGCCTCGGATACCTATGCCCTTACTCCACCCTTCAAATCAGACGACAGAAGCGCTTAACACTGCTATTATTAGGTAGATATAGGTGTGGCAGTGGTAGTTCCGTAATCGAAACATAAAGGGTTCTAAGATCAAATATGAACTTAGCGAATACTAACATCAGAGAGATGGTCCGTCCGTGTCCTGCAGTATACAAAAATACGATAATATTGTGATAAAATTTTACTCATAGCCATATGTTATAATAAGTCAATGGGCACGTTCACACTATACCGTTAACAATACGACTACTATTTTATCTATTCCCGGTATCCTTTACCGCTTTCGGAGTACCGCCATTCACGGTTCGATGCTATTATTACTCTAGCTTCTGGCCACAATATTGGAAAATTCCCGGGAGGGTTTGATAATAACCGGTGCCTCACATACTCAAGGCAGGTGGAGAGAATTCTATCGGCCGCTTCGGTTACAGCGGCTATTCTTGGCAGTGGTTATTGCACTAAGATACAATTTAGTGCATATTAGGTACGTTTAAGCTCCCGTATAATTTAATGGAGCTTTATTTTAATGGGAAGCGGCGGGCGTGCTTTACGTCGCGCCGTACTATGGCCTCTAGGCCTCCCACTGCTATTACAACTTCTTATTATTTAACCTTTCTTTACTTACATTCTTAAAGACATATATTCAAAACAAAATAAATTTATTTTAACGCTTTATACAGTTGTTACATTCCTATAAAATTGATTATCGTGGATGGTGTTGTACAAGATTAAGACCATGTGTAAGATTAAGGCTGTGATTAAAACACCTTAACAGTTAGAGAGGCTTAAAGACTTGACTTGGTCAAAAATAGAAACTAAGTCATTGCAATCTTGTATAACATAGATCGTCAAAAGTAGTTATATGTATATGCGATATATGATAAAATTAATATTACATATATATTACCTACCATAATAAAAAATATAAGCACACACAACATTAGATATACCAATAAAAATAATTTTAGGAAATGTAATTGTATAAATGTACAAATAAACGAATATATATCTACTTTTACAATAAAAAAAAATTATAAACCTGACACTTACTAGTAGTTGCAGCAGCAGTATTAGTAGAAGTAGTAGTAGTAATAACTTGCGGTTCCCCCACACGAGGAGGCTTAGATCAAAATATGTATTACTGCTGTCGTGAAATCTTGTTGTTCAATATTTAAATATGTTTTTTGGTTTTTTATTGTTCTTAAATTTTATTTTACACGAAGAATATTGCGCGATTGACTTGGATAAGCGCTAATTACCTTCAAACCATGTTAATGTTCGCTTCCAAATAAAATAACTTCATTGAACGACATTGATGCCACAGACATATACACATATAAACAAGTTAAACTATTAAACCCCTATTTTTCCCTCGAGAGTTAAAAAGGGTAAAAATGAAGGACGCTATTTACAAATTTAAGTTATACACATTATATTACAATAATTAAGCATAATTGTAATAAGCGAAGCCGCGCGGCGGGACGCAAAAATCTTATATCTACTTTCTTGGCAAAAACAACAGTATACTTTGCCATTGTTCTGCTAGTTAAAGCTGTTTATTTTTACGTTATTAGCCTGTAGTCACGGAACATCTGTTGCTTTTGTGTTCTCCCCAAAACTTCTGATTGACGACTTTATGTTAACGCACTTACCAACTGAAGTTATTAATACAAGTGCTATGACAAATACTCAATCAATTTATCAGTTCTTATTTATGTAGTTGCTTTGTTACGCAAAAGCTTAAGAAAATATTAAAAATGACAGACCGTAATGTAGTATATTCGGTAGAAACAACAGTGGCACATGTTACAAGTAACAGCGAGTGATAAATATCTTGTCAAAGCGAAAGATTTCAATGAAGAAGGCAATAAATTGGCGGTTGTTTCTTTAATTTTGATAATTTACAAAAAATAATACCGTTTTATGGGAGGTTTGCGTTGTATGGATATATAATTAATTAATTATGGTTTCTAGTAATGTTCGAACCGTAAAGTTTGAATTATGAGAAAATGAAAGCGTCGATATTTAAAAAAATACGTATAATTAAGAAAGCCAATTGTTTTCTTTTAACGTTGAAGCTAATTGGAATATAAAGTACACGACAAGATGATATAATATAGTAGAAAGAGTGGATAAACTACGAGATATTT
>DWRA01001145.1:0-18477 GCA_018250295.1 Spathilepia clonius | reverse complement strand
TTAACATCATACGTGACACTGGTTACAATAAAAGTCGACCAAGTAGGCCAAACAGGCGGAATCGGCTAAAATGACGAAATAGACCAATTTTGCTAAGTCGGCCAAGTCAGCTAAGTCGGGGAAATCGGACAAGTCGGGTAAGTCGGCCAAGTTAGACAAGTCGGCTAAGTCGGCCAAGTTGGACAAGTCGGCGAAGGCGGCCAAGTCGATGAAGTCTGCCAAGTCTGCGTTTTTTTCTTAAAGGTACAATCACTGGATCGAAGCACGACCTCGTAACTACGTCATGTCACATTTTTTAAACGCGGTCTTCGCAATTCACTATTAGTATAAAAAATACAGACTAATTGAGAACCTAACTTTGAATTCGGTTTAAAATAAAATATTTAAATCACATACTAGGTGCACCCCGTCGTTTCACCTGCGTTAACAAAATGTAATATGATGGACCTACATACATATATCAAAAATTTTATTTATACCTTCAAGAGTCTTAACTAAATTTGGCGCGCGCGGTAGATGTCCATGAGCTTTAACTTAAATACGTTAAGAAAATTGAAACGTGTTAACGTTTCCTAAAATAAAAGTTGTTCTGAGTAGTAGTAGTCCTAAGTTGCTCCTTATTACATCAGCCATCTTCCAGTGAAAGTCCCGTCCAAATCGGTCCAGCCGTTCCAGAGATTAGCCGGAACAGACTGACAGATTGATAGAGGACAGACAGAGAAAAATTGTAACAAATATTCTTTTCTTATATGTACCGTGTATATATACATATGCATTTAGTAAAACGCGATTATATATATATTACAAACAGACACTTCAATTATATTTGTGTGTACAGATGTATATATTTTTATTTTTATATATGTATATATAGAATACATATGTACATATATGTATATGTCAGGTTTGTGGCTACAGGTTTACCATCATTTAATTTAGGGACCTAAACATATAATAATATATTTAGATTTTGAATAAGAAATTATATTCGTAGTTATGCAAATACAATTAAACAGCATAAACGATGTATAGATGTAAAGAGTATAGAATATAGATGTATAGAACATCTTGTGTC
Organism: Spathilepia clonius; assembly: GCA_018250295.1. Taxonomy (NCBI): domain Eukaryota; kingdom Metazoa; phylum Arthropoda; class Insecta; order Lepidoptera; family Hesperiidae; genus Spathilepia; species Spathilepia clonius. Next base: position 17,402 of record DWRA01001145.1, on the reverse strand, counting down.
TCACATATGTATGTATATATATAGGTCCGCGTGGAATTTATTCAGTTTCGTGCGTAATTTTAACGAGGTCACGTCATGTGTGTGTAGTTAAGCCATGTGTTCACGTCCTTCTTAATTCAGTGTAAGCTGAATTGTGGTTTTACTCGAGACGTGTATGCCTCGGGGTATATCAATATTCCAAACTCCGGAGTGTCACTCCAATGTCTTGTTTTCTAGTGTGTTATTTTATAATAGAGTAAATGTAACACTTGTTTTATATGTATAGTTTAGTACGGATTTAAATATTTCATTAACGTGTGAACAGAATATAAATTCTATTTGCAAATGTATATTTACTATGAATAAAATATTAAAATCTATACATCTGTCTGGTATTTCAAAATAACTGAGATGTAAGATATACTCCTGTACCTAATCTAAAGCAACCTTAAATTTTGGTGTATTCAAAGATTTCCATTGGTTTCCATATCATCGGATATAATCACCATTCCCGATTTGACCTCAATCCCTTTTAAAAGTTTTTATTTAACTTGCACGTATATGTTCGGATCAAATCTTGCGGCTGAATTAAAGTCAATTAACTCCAATCGATTAAGTTGAACTGTCACATAAACTTTTGTCGATATAAATACTTAAAAAATTATTTCATCACCTTGGGGTGTTTCCAAGATGATTTTTTTTTTATTCACCCCACGAAATAGATATCAAGGATTTTTTCAGAAGAACGCGAGTAACAAAATAAAAGCTTGTTTATAAAAACATTTTCAACATAAGCCTTTACTATCCATAGGATAAAATTGTATTATGGATATAGTGTTATTTACCGTTCCCGTGTCGTCGCCAGCTCTTGCGTAATTCACGGCGGATCAGCGACTCCCACGGGACTTCCCGGGCTTGAATGTGTCACGTCAATTTATTTTGTTTTGTTTTTATGCATACGACTCGACGACTCACTGCTGAAATTGAGTTGATTATTTGTCTGTTTGTATACGTATGTATTCATGTACATATTATTATAGTACATTGTAAAATAAGTATAATATTCCCTCGGTTTTATTCATCAATTACTTCAAGGAGATGTGCAAGATAGGTAGTCATTTTCAAGGGTTCTTTATCTTCACGTTATAGCACGTCAGGTGTGTGAAGTCACAAGGACATTTAGAAGGTGGTATAACCTATGGTTCAATTCCGGCGGCATCACCGCTTGTCTAATAACAATACTATTAACCACTGCAATGTTTTAGTTTTAATGTTATGGTAACGGAGACGCACTTATACGAAGCGTTCCAAGTTAGTCCTCAGGGGTAGTAAAATATTGGCCGACCTCAATTAGGACTGTAATCTCGTCTGGGGTTGAATGCAGGTGTTCGTGGGTGGCATTGGCCGCTTAATATCCGGTGGATTGCATGACCCTTAAAGAACAAAAACATAGTTATAATATATGGCTGGAATGCGTAATTAAAAAATAATATGTCTCAATGATTTAGGTGTATTGTGTCGAAAGTAATTAAAACAAGATGAATCTGCTCTGATATAATAATAGTAGTAAAAGAAATGTTTACCAGGTTAACGCCTCTCATTCTGTAGAAACTAAAAAACACTGTCGTTCATGAAATATCGTTGCATCATTGAAAAACAAACTGAAATGAATGTGACAGTCTTAAAAAGCCAATCATAGCTGTGTAAATTAAAGAAGTAGATCAATCAGTCAACAAGTTTCACTAAAATAGTTAATGATTGGCGCTAATTAAAAGATTCTGCAGTTGATTTGTTCTCACTTTTCTTTGCCTGGAATGTTATTTAACGCAATTAAATAAATACGTTGCATACTTGGACTACACCAAAGAGTTTTAAAATTAATAGATAATCGTTTGATTATTTGTATGATGAGAAATTGATTAAATTTAAACATTTAGTGCTTTGAAACTCCATCAAGGCTAGTGTTCTCGTGGTATAGCAAATGCGCAATAAAATAATATTTATTGGGTTATAATAAGAATCGCTAATAGATTTGCAACTTTAAAAAAGCTGAAGTGTCTTTTTTAGAAAAAGGGCTTGGGATTTGTCAGAAGGGAGTTAATAAAACCTGTCTTAAATGTATTCACTTGAAATAATTACATAAATCAAAGAATGACGTGTCAGCTAAATGATTATACCGATGTATTTTAACCGACTTCTTTCTTCAAAGGAAATAGGTTATATGTTCGGTGTCTATTTTTCTTTCATTTAGTGTACTCCCTTGACTGTACCTTTTAATTTAAAACCTGTGGAACCCATCCACGTACTTTTTACACGATGTAAATAATAAACGAGCATGCAGTTCACGTGATGATAATGATGATAAGTGGCAACTGCCACCCATGGTCATCTGTAATTCATCCTAGACGACATTAGAATCCTACCCTAAGGTAGGTAACAGATTCGTTGCTACTCCTGAGGACTAAGTTGGAACGACTCTGATAAGTATGTCTCTCTTGCCACACTCTTCAAACCAAACATTGCAGCACTTAGCATTGCTGTTATTAGGTAGAAATAGATATGGCGGTAGAGCTTTCGGAGTCGAATACTATAAAGGGCTCTACCACCTTTAATATACAAATTTCTTTAACTAATAGTGTAGAGAAAAGGCTCTTATCTGTTTCATTTATGGGACGTTTATAATAGTTCTTAAACTGACGGTAAATGAAATTTATAGGTTTATGAAAAGCAGAAAATCTGAGCTAAAGATGATATTAAGCTGCGCAAAGTTTTTAGACGATTTGGCGCTCGTTAAATGATACGACGGTGTGACATTGTGTGATTATAGCAATCAGACTTGAGGATTCAGCAGAAATTATTTAAAAATGTAAAGAAATTTTCTATTTTTGTTATTTTTCATTTTTAAGTAAATTTGTATATCGGAATAATTCGAAATCATCTAATCATAACAAGATTCATTAGTTATCAGCTGAATGCTGATTACTCTATAGGTGGTGTTTAAGAAATGTAATGTTTTAGTTATTACATTTTATTTTTTTCACAGATTTTAGACTTATGCGATGAAAATAAGCTCGGAATTTAATAAATTATGTACTTGCTACATTCTATACAACATTTTAAAAACGTTTTTATTACGAACTTAACGAAAATTAGAAAATAAACAATCCGTGCAAATTTAAAATTCAAACCCGGAATTATGCACCAAATACAAAATGGTGGTTGCGGTTGAAACATTGGTTGTTCCTGAACGTCTACCTAATAGTTTATACGACCGTAAATTGTGCGATTGAACGAACTATGTGTTTTCCAACTACAAAACACTGCGTACAAAATTGTTGGACTGCGTGTCACTGTGTTGTTCAAAATTCAGAGTGCTCGAGTTTCAAATAAGCCCGCAACGAAGTAAAACTGCGGTCTGCGTTCAGTTCATGACGGCGTGCAGCGTAGTTTTTGGTATGAAGGATATAAGACCGAAAATTGATCGTATGTTGTATTTTCAACAATGCTACAGTACCGCAAATTGCTCTGCGGTGTGCTCTCGACTTGTGATGAATGAAAATATAGATGAGTATGAGTGTTGGGATGACTATTCATACGCGGTTTGAGTGTGTGAGTACTCGATACCAAATTTTGGAAGAAAATATGTGAATTTTTACTGCGCTGGTTTTGGAAGACTGACTCCACCTATTTCTGCCTAATAACTGCAGCCATAAGCATTGCTGTCTTCTGTTTACTACTTCAACAAAATAAAAAATGTGACTCGTAATTTCATTATTATTATGTACGGCACATTTTTGTTTAAAAAATAAATTACCAATGTTCCAAAAGCTACGTGAAGCGAGGGTTGCTCATTTTTAAAACATGCCCTCCACACTTCACGGGTTTCAAAATTAAAAATCAATCCTTTGTCAGTGAGTGCATTCCTCGACAATGAACAATTCCGATTCTTAATTTCGTATTCAAGTATCTGTGCGTTGGAACACGGGCTCGACAAAATTAATTAGTTCCATCCATCATTGGTTGAATGTGACAGTCGGTCGCCGGCCCACTGGCTTTGAAAGAAATGCAGTCAAATAATAAATGTAACTTGATTCCATGGCGCATTGTTGCATCAACCCTTTTATTAAAAAAATGAAATCGACTCGCGCCCGTTGCCAGTTTTCTGGGCGGGACGCGTGGTGACAATATTTTGAGCTATATTTACGAAACGCTTTTTTGATTCGTTAGTGTAATATGGGTCAGTAAAGTTCGTAATCAAAACTGGCAGCGTTTCTGTTCACCTCTCGCTAATTCTCTATAATATGTGAGCAAGAAACATGTACAAAAAGGTCTATTAAAAAAGCCAATTTACACTCGAAACGGTTTTAAAAGTACTAAAAGTGTATTTTGTTAGGTTGATTACATTTATGATATAAAATCGGGGATATAGATACGTTTAAACGAGTTATTTGACTTACTTAATGCGTAACTCATTTTATTCATTACGTTTGTTGCAAACAACAAAATAACTCGGACATTCTCAATTTTAAATTATTAACAAATATTGTTGGCCAAATGTTTTGTAATAATAAAGAAAGGCTTTTTCTTTCAAATTGTAACAAATGTATACTAAAGAACACAAAAAAATATAATAAATCATCCTATAACACACAATGTACAAATTTAAAATGTAATAAATCAGATATTATTAGTTGGAACACTCGGTGAAGTGTAAATTTGTTAGAAGTAAACGGTTCCGTAATGTTTATTGTATCGTTTTTATTATAAAGTAAGTGCTAATGAAGTCGTGTTGTATTTTAATTGTGGATAAAATACTTCAGTTTTTATTACTTGCAATAGTTACAATCAATAATTTGTACTATTTATGCAAGTAGTTTTTCCACGAATTCGTAAAAGTGGATAATTATATAAAATACAAGTAAGTATATAAACACAATGATTTGTTGAAAATTGGTACAATATTGAGTACATTATGTTGCACTTTCAATAATTAATATGTATTACAGTTTGCTCCGTTTCTATCGAGTTTTACTTTTATAATAGAATGCTTAATGTTATCTGATAGGTATTATAGCAGTATGGTATTCCCAAATAGAAGTTAATTATTTAAAAACATTTGTAAAATATTTTTGAAAAGATTTTTGTATCCCACTGCTTATCTAATTTAATAACGTAATTAGAAGACTTAATCTTACATAAAATCTATCTATAAAAATATTTATTCCAATTTTAAAAAAGATCTCTAAAAACGGTACGTTGAACTCGCCCTTAATGAAATTTTCACTTTTTGTCGACAATAAGCACGTGACGAGTTGGACGTGCAGACATACAGATGCACAATTTACATATGTATAGCGACGCATAGCTGAATATGACAGCGATTCATCAAATCGTGACAATGCAGACCCTCGCTACTGACCTTTGTGACTCCATATTGTATCGTTATGTTTTGACGGAAGTGGCAATATGGACCCGAATTTACATACAGCCAAAATTTTATTAAGTCAAAATTATTTTAGGTCGAAAATATATTTAACAAAGTTTATTTCGAAATTTTGAACAACAACAAAAATTTGTAAACAAAGTTCCAACTCGAAGTAAACTTGACGATCAGAACTTTAGGATATTCAGTCCGATATAAACAGATCATAAAAGGTCTTATTAATGCCAAAAACAACTTATTTTGATCGGAAATTATTGATTAGGTTTCGCCTGGAGCGTTACTTCCACAGATTAATTAGACCAAGAGCTCTCTTGAGACGTAATGTCCTCGTAAAGAACCTAAGATTATTCTAGCTACAGAAGATTACGCGAAAGAAATATTTATTTGTAATTCGTGAAGCGTTCGCATCCACGGACTAATTTAACGTAGAGCTCTCTTGAGATAGAGCCCATTCACGTGAACAACCTAAGAATATTCTAGCTAGAGAATATTACATAATTAAGAAAGAAATATTTATTCGTAATTCGTGAAGTGTTTACATCCACAGATTAATTAAACCTAGAGATCTCTTGAGATACTACATGTGCATGTAACCTCAGATTATTCTAGCGAGAGAATATTGCATAGTTCGGTAAAGAATTAAGTATTAATCCTAATTTATGAAGCATTTACATTTACAGATTTATTACACATAGAGCTTTCTTTTGCAGTTAACCTGATAGCGAATGGCCACTGCCGCCCATGGCCATCTGTAAGCAACCTCAGGTGTAATAACACATCAGTTGCCGATCTATAGTAGAACTAAAATGTTAACTGGTGTTGATTACACATTTTACATAATATGGGGCAGCAATGGCTGCTTACAATCTGGTAGACCGCATGTTTGTTTGCAACTTGTAAATTATAAAACAGTCGTTATTTAACCTTTAAGGAGGTTTCTTTCTGGTTCGGCTGCGGAGGCACCACCGACACACTTAATTTTGCCTAATAATATCAGTGTTAAGCCCTGTTTTGTGTCATGTTTTAAAGTCATTGTTATCCGACACTTTCCACTTTAGTCCTCAGGGGTAGCAAGGCATCTACGACCTACCTCAGGTAGAACACTAATATACTGTGAGATTTATTACAGATGTTCATGAGCGGCAGTAGCCACTTACCATTAGGTGAGCTGCATGCTCGCTCGCTACTTCTATGGTGTAAAAAAGTGATCGCAAATCTAAAGACGTCTAAAATTACTTAGAATGTGTTATGACTTGACAAAAAAATTATGATTTAAAAGTTCGCTGTAAAATTTTCATAAAAGGAGCAATCTTTGTAAAAGGAAACTTTAAGCTCGAATTTGTCTTCTGACTTGCTCTCTATCTTTCATTAAATTTTACCTCGCCATTTTAATTTTCTTGAGAAACTTTCTTACTGCTCTGTTATAAATTTTACATAAATCACTATGAAAATTAACTGGGTTTTTTCGAATCTAATAAAATTGTTATTCATAAAATCATTTTCAAGACAATTCTCCGTTTGATAAGATACCTTATTCTTTTTCAAATTATGCAAACGAATTCTGCACAAATATTCTGGCGTATTTCAATAATAATATATAATACATATTTGGAAATATGTGTGTGAATATTATTTTTTACAATATAGAAGCTGCAAACGAGTATGCTGCCCTACTGATATTTAGTAGTTAACCTCATCTCAACCAGCAGTGAAATCTGTTTTGACTGGACTAAGACTTGATCTACGATCGAATGCCTGAAGCCTAAAATAGCCTACATTGCGTCATAGTACTCAAACAGACATATCGACGGGCCCCTAGGACAAAATCTTATATAAAAAATTACCAATTTACAGTATGAAGCTTAGATTAATAATAAAATAGATTTCGTCTTATTTTTCTATAAGATTTTGTTTTTGGGGTCTGTCGATATGCATAAGTACTAGGCTCCGCAGACAAAAAAGTGTTACTTTTATCAAGCCCGCCCAAAGAGTTCTGCTTTCAAAATACAAACATTATTGTTGTTTGATGCCCATAGTGCCGTTAAAATTAACATAAAATCGGTGGGTTCCGTCATTATTATTGTCGAATCGTTCAATCCTACTCATTCGGCATAACAAAGAGGGCGCGCGCGTCTTTTTGAATACAAAAAACTGATTTGCATTATGACATTTGTCACTCTGTTCCGTGTTCCTGTGACACGTAATATTTTATAACATTTTGACAAACGATTGGCGTAACCGAAGTGAATTCCAGGTGTTATATATGACAGAGACGACTGTCAAAAAGGGTTCAAGTTTTTACTTGTGTTTGCGTAATTCCAATTTATTAACTAAATTACTGAACAATATTATGTTACAAGAGAGTCTTTTAAAATGAGGTTTAAGGCAATGCTCTATTTCCCGCTTAAGTTTTAGCCTGGTATATTTTAAGTAATATATAGTTTTGCTTCAGATGTTAAACTTCTACGGTTAAACCATGAGATTATGTTATTACTTTTGTAACATGAATTTCAAATAGGTTAGTTATTTTACGAAGTATTAGCAAAGGTCTAGTAATCCGTTTTAATTATAATGTTAAGAAATATTAACAATGGTCTAGTAAAGAGGTTCTCAAACTTATTACGTCTACCGCCTATTTTTAAAACTACTTAATTTATAGCCCTCCTTTTTTTGCTGTTTTAAAATATTGTAAATCGACGAAAAATCTTAAAGCTTAAAAACACAAAATCGCTCCCTAAACCGCTTCTACGTCCCTAAATATGTGCCTCACTTTTATTGTTCACTTTGAAAAACATTGGTCAATTATAAAAAACATTAAACATGTAGGTTCGTAGGTCGGACATGGAGACGAAAAGTGCCACCACGAATTATTACCAAGTGGTACTAAATCGATTTTAAATATATTATGTCAACAGTCACTCAATTTGAATTGATGTAAGTGAGAAACGGAATGAAAGTTTCTGTATGAAAATTTGAAATTAAAATTTTGATAATGACCATATTATAGTCCTATAATCTCTTTGTCTACTTAATTCTAATGTTACAATAACTCATTTCTTAATAAAAACAATTATTTAACGTCTATTTTTAATTAAATTTAATGACATTGCTCCCATAAACGTTACAACATATTAATTATAACGAATTTAATTCAGTTCAAAACAATTGCTCTACATTACATTATACCCACAAAAGACCTGTTAAAATGTTACTCTTTGTTTTGATTGTGAGAAAAAGTAACCCCAAATTATTGTTACAAGTGTTAAGTTGTACCACATTACGCTTTGATATATTGTGAGCTTTGTAAATAGGTTCTTCTAATTAGCATAACAAGACCATAACGAAATTGCGATTCTTGTTCTCATGTTGTTTAAACTTTTAATTTTTCATACTAAAGCACATTTTATACTTACAGACATAGGTGTGGTTCAAACGGTTTTCTACGAAACAAAATCATATCGTTATATACAATGTGTATGAACGTATTTATGTATATCTTCCGTAACGTACAGCACACACGGTCCGTGCTTGTCAAGATATCATAAAACAATATATGATTTTGTCTGATACATCACCTTAAATATCTGTAATAATAAATTGGCCCTAATATGTACTTTAGATTAACAATTATCTTTACGCTCTATGGCAATTTATGTTTAAACCCGTTTTATTCGTTTCGGGTAAAACAAATGTTTAGAGGGATTTTATATCGTCCTCACGAGTACTGTGACCGTTATTGACTTTAACTAAGACTTGTGATATGAATTTGATGTACATACTAAACGTATATGCAGCCCATCTGATGGTAAGCGGCTACTGTACATTTGTACGAACTACTGAATAGGACTAAGTTCTTGTATCTCCTAAAAATGTACATCTCTCCAGTTTAACAGACAGCCGTACTTAAAACCACCTTTATGTGGGACAATACCCTTATGTGGGATATGATGCTGCTTCCTGAGACAAACCACGAATAATTCAAACTTCCTTAGACTTGCGTTATTCTTATATATTTAATATACTTCGGTTGTCCTTGATCACTAGCGATCACTCGACATCAGGTATTTTCAAGTGGCAGAACCACGCCTTTTGCTTGCCCTGCCCAGCAGTAAAACGCTGCAGTTGTCTGGTTTCAAGAGCGTGGTAAGGAAGACATACTTATCCGAGGCGTACCAACTTAGGCTTCAGGGGTAGCACTGCATCTGTGATCGAGCTCAGGTAGGAATCTAATCTTATCTGGAGTCGTCTACAGATGTCTATGGGCGGCAGATGCCACTTACTATCAGGTGGACTTTATCCTCGTTTGCTGTATCCATCGTATAAGAAAGATGGATTACATGTTCGTTTCTTAATTCTATAGCATAAAGAAGTAATAAAAAAACAAGTAGGGAACGTAGTTATATGAGTTCATCTAAATGAAAAGCCAATACTTTTACTGTATTTGTTTACAAATTATATCGCTAGAATATAAATTCCATTTTAATAAAATAATTCCGTATACATTTACTGGCTTCGTACGGGTTTTAATGAATACACGAAACGTTAATTAAATTCGTGCAAGTATTATATGAATATCTATTCTGTTAAATGTGATAGTGTAATTAATGAAATTATATTATTTGAATTTACAGTTTTCATAGTTTTCGCATTATTTCGTAGTAAATAGAGATGTAGGTCCTTAATTATTAAACGCGTTTCACTCGGAAACTTTAGACTTAAATCCGAATCTGTTATCTTTAATTGTTTAAAATGAATACTATATATTTTACAATTAAAAATATTAATTATTAAGTAATTGTCCTCCACTTTGACTCGAAGAGTACGAAAAAACCGAAACATTTAAATCAACACTAATACTAGGCGACATATAAATATGTTAAAAAATGTATATCCGAAGTACAAAAATACCAGGCTATCATATCCACGTAGAAGGTAAAAAATTGTTCACACTCCACTTCACACGCACAATACTCTCAATAAACAACAGCAACAATGACTTCGCCTATTTCGAGGGTGTTCAATTTTATTTATTGGTGTTAGCGAAACGGCAAATATTTTTTGCGACGCCACTCGCCCCATATGAACAAACACGGTAACAAACGTATGTCTGCAAATCAAACAGCTTTGTTTTGTTTTTTGTCTTCAGCTCTTGTTTGCTACAGTCCAACCGCAGGATTGGGAGATTATTGCCTTATAAATACCGCAGACATGACTAGCATAAAACATACCGTCAATAAAATAATGTTAGGTTATTTTCATGGTTTTCAGGTTAGATTTAATGACTTATAAAAAAGAAAAAAAAAGACTAGAAGTTGTTGCTTGATTTTGAAATGAGTAATATCTTAATTATTATTTTGTCGAAGAATTGGCTTTATCTAACATCTGATATACTGTAACAAAGGTTAGCCTATCATGTTCTATTTACATAATACTCAATCATTCAAGTCAATCTTTGAAACGTCTGCACAGTTCTAAATTAAACTTGTACAGTTATCACTTTGTCTTAAATGATACGTATTAATTTTTACTCTTAAACAGAAAATAAACAAGGTGGATGTGCGGATAGATCGTATAATAGAATATTGATGAAATGATAACAACGGCTTTTAAAAAGTATCACCTTCATGCGATGGAAATTCTTACTTACATATTCCAGCGTAAAAACATCTTTGTAAGTCGAGTAAACCATTATTTATTATGTTATGCGACGAAGTTTCCGATACGTCCTCCAACTCGAAGGCAAACTTTTGACGAGTCTAAATAATAGAATAGATAGAACGCTATAGATTCCCGAAGTGAAGCAAAGTTTTATTAAAAAAACGATCTCAGAAAATCAAAGTTCCTCCATCCCATTTATATTTACCAGGGCCGTTTCAATATTAGATGAGGAAGGGCAAAATGAGGCAAGTTCTAAAGACCAGCTCTTGTAGATTATGTGGTCTATGTTCGCTTCAAACAGTGTTATAAAACGGGACTATTTGTTTAGATCTCTATTTGGAGTCTACGCCTGTTTGTTTTTATATTTTTTTATTTGAAAATTTTCACCCGTTTTTATCCGTTATTGGATCAGAAATTATTAGCTTGTTTGTACTTTCATGTTTAGAAACCGCAAACGAACGAATAAATCAAGTAGGGCGTTTTTGAATAAACGCTGGGCCATCTATTTCGAATGTACTGAAAATTAAATTTGAATAGCGTATGTACCAAAAGTGCACGGCATGTTTTATTAATGAGTGCTCAATCGTACGTACAGGGCTTAAAATTTAAAAGCAAAGGTAAACACGGCATGTCGCGATTGTTTGATAATTAATCAGTCTGGAGATACAATGAAATTCTGGTTTAAAATTTCGCTTTATTTTGCTTGAGTGTTTAATGTGCGTGCGCTATTTTAGTCGTTGTATTGTCAGTTAAAGCAATTATTTTGCCTTTTGCTAAGCGTTACGCCACAAATTATTATTATTCAATTTATTCTTAATTTTATTATATTGAATACTACAGCATTTTCAAAACTTGTACTTAAGAAAGGACTGAGCTACTGCAGTGCAATTTATTTTTTTAATTATAATCCCATTGGTCTTTATTTTAATAACTAAGTATTTTAATTTAGTTTAAAGGACGGAGTTCAAATTTTTTAAAAAGATAGTTGATGGCATTTATTAAATTCTAAAGCAATTATTTTTTAAAACGCGTAAAACATCTTGAATAAGATTTATTAACAACACGTCATTTACCAACGCATAAACAATTATCAAATAATAAATGGTCCGTGAAAATTCTTCATTATCGTAAATAAGGTAAACAACAATAGCAACAATGTTGCTCTTCAGTAAAAATACAGTGACACGGAATCAAACTCTTTATGCTCCGAATTAAATGCAATAAATTTTGCTCCAGTTCCGACAACGCGACCGGTTGCTTCCCCGATAGTTGTAGGGTTAACAGTTGTTTCTAAAGCTTTCGATTCGGCAATCCGATTATTTTGTTGAATCGAGTGAAATTTGAATTTCGAATACTAATTTATACGAAAACAATAGTTTCATGATATTAATGTTTATTGATGAACTATATCGATGTATCGAAATAATGTGAACTACATATATAAAAGTCAGACCATTATACCTACCTAAGTTTTGATGTCGTAATAATATTTTGTATTACTATTTTTACCGAAAAGATTTATTTGCTTGTTTGTTTTGCTTTCACGGTCCAACTGATTTCGGTACAACTAAGTTTCATGAAATTTGGCAGACATGTAGTCTGTCTCACGGAAATTAATATAGACTAAAAGTATACTTTTAGGAACGGTATTACTCGGCAAAATAACAAAAACAAAATTACTACAAACGTAAAATTATAACATATACTTGATGTGTAATCAGGATGTTTCTTACTGTAATATAATTTTAATGTCCATCTGATATTAAGTGGCCGTTACGTCAGTAATAGTGTACCAAATTTTAAATTTCATAAGAGTTTTAACTTAATTAAATTATTCAGAAGAAATTTCAGGTAGAATACCTCTTATTAGACCATTTTATATGTTAGTGTTTTACTGACCCCTTCAAATCCAGAAGTTACGCTATACTGCGCAAATAAGGCAGAAATAGGTGTGGGGTTTTACCGTTGCAATTAAATCAAGATTCCATCCATGTTTAAACAACGTACATATACCCACATACCTAATTATATAACCGGAAGACATCAAAGTCACACTTATCAATTAAAAATTAGTCGTTAGATTCGCTGAGTGCATCCCTAACGTTTTTGTACATAAAAACTTGACAAACGGCGTCACAGTGCTTGAATGCGCGTGCCAGCCACGCGTCTCCTTATTAAATTATAAGAAAAACAGACCGGTATTACTATGCGACCTAACTCTAAAAGGCCATAACTACATAAAGGACAAACACACATATGCCCTTTCAAAATTACCAGCTTTATACGAAGGGAAGCTACCGGAAAAGGACTCGATCTCGCATAACCAGGTGGGAGTGTGATTTTTTGTGATATTGTAAAAGGAAACGGCTTAATAGAGACTTGTTTCAAACTTGTTTTTCTATTGAATGCATTATTAAGTTACTTTAAGGCGCAAACTTTAATAGACTTCCTTTGGTAGATCCGATAAATAACCACTATTTATTATTCCTATAGCGGATAGGATTTTATTTATTATAATCGACGTACGGCGTATTCAGTCTGTATACCATAGTACAAAATTATTCAAATCTGTAAATCTAACATCTAGGTTATATACCCATAACCTAATATGAGAATGAATCATAAAATGGAACTCTCGTGCATGCTCGTAGAATAGATCGGTTAATGACTTATCTCCAGCATCATCAAGTTCGTGTCTTCTTGCTAAGGAGGGGGCTGCTTACAAATTCAGAAGACACGGGTGATTTAAAGGTGGTAGAATCCTGCGTGGTTCGAGTCCGAAGTCACCACCATACCTATTTTTCCCAATACCCGAAGTGATAAGCGTTGCTGTTTTTTGGTTTGAAGAATGTGGTAAGAGAGACATATACGTATTCCAGGTGTTACAACTTAGTTCTTAACGACGGCAACGCACCTGTGGCCGAAAGAAAAGACCCTTAATTTTATAAGAAGTCGATTGCAGAGGTCCACGTGTATCAGATGCAATTAAGTTAAGGTTTGCTTTAAGATTGGCAGCATGCTTGTTTGCTACTTCCATCAGATAAAAATACCACGACGTAAAGGTCTGCGAAGTCAATATCTTATATCACTCAAGTCAATAAGTCTCTTAGATTTAGAATGTTGGCTTTAGTTGGTAACTCACTATTAATGAATAGAGTATATACTGACTACAAAGCAGGACAGATGAATAAAAATATTCGGCCTTTGTAATAAATAATTACTTCTCTTTCATGAATGAATTTCTTGAAACCCGGAGAGAAAGAAATTTGATTAAATCGCCTCGTTTAATTCGCACTTTTCGGTCCCAAACACGATTTAATAGGGTCGGGGTTACCTCCTATTTACCAAGCGGATTTTTATTCCACTGAAGTGCCTCGCGTCTTAAATATTTAGACGTTTAAGATGGGTGACATAGCAACATGATTTTAGGGTTCGAATTAAAGAATTTGAAAGGTTGAATGAAATTAATTAAACCTTTGAACGACGTTCATGTTTCAAAAACTTTTGATAGACAAGTATTTTTGTCGAGTCAATTTGAGATTGTATTTTGAGTTATTTAACTGTGAAATGATATAAAGTACCCGTACTACAAAGTCAACAGTTCTTATAAAATAAGACTAGAAAAACATGGCTTTTTTGGATATCTAATAATTCAGCGAGTTAACAGCACGATTTCTTTACTAAGTTATTTTTCTGCTGCAGTCACTCGCTACACACGGTAAATACGCTATTCGTAACCTCAAAAGTCAGTAATACCCATACCTATTTCTGCCTTATAGTGCCGATACGATACGTATTCTACGTTTCTGATTTGAAGTGCTAGGTAAAGAAGATATGCTTATACACCACTTGCCAATTTGGTCCTCAGTGGTAGCAACATAACTATGGCGTAGCGACCTCAGATAGGACACTAATCCTATCTAGGGAAAACGGGGCGGCAATTGATGGCTGGTTTACCATCAGTTGGAATGTTTCCTAATTTGCTTCAACTTTAACAAAAAAGCAAAAAAAAAAAATTACGTGAAATGTTGGAAAGAAAAATACGAAACATTTCTTTTCCATCATATAACATTTTAAACAAAACAATCGACAGTCGTCACGGTCGTCACACAAGACAATATTGCGTTGAATAAGTTCCTTAAGACAGATGCCAGAACTTAATAACTTTGACCATTACTTTCGAAGTTAAATGAGGCGTCGCTTGTAAATTTTGTTGTTTCGTTTCCTTGTTATTGTAGTTGTTTTAGTCTAGCAAGGGTTATTTTGTACGTAAAATTTCAAAAGACATTAAGTATGTGAGGTAGATATTATTGACGACGATACGCGTTTACCCATCCATGGTTATTTTCATTGTATGCTGGAACCATTTAAACATAACACCTGCAAGTCTTCTTGAAAATTTCTCTATTTCAAATTCACCGGTTGCCAATGAAATTGAAACGGACAGACAGGTCAATAAATTAATAACCGTTTTCAGCGCTGGTAATGTACAAGGTAAACGTATAAATTTACAAAAATTTTAAGCGCGAGCCACAGATCTTAATGTTGTTAGTACACATTATGAGAATTCTTTTTTTAATATACTTATGTAAGTCGTTTTACATAAAAAACAAAATTTTGACTTAAACTTAGAGTTTAACCAAATAAAGCAGACTTAGAAAAAAGAAACAGGAAACAGAAAACAAAACAGAAACCAGAAATAAAAACAAACAAAAAGTTTAAAATGTTTGGCAGATGAATATTTTCGTCAGAAGATGATGCTACTATCTTTTGAATATAATCCGTTAGTCCTACACCTACAGGGAGAAAGAAACTGGTGCTATTAAAGGCTGACACGACAGGTTATTATGTATAATTGACCTAATTTGATATGTATCGGTTATTAGTTAACGGATCGATGGCCTAGTGCCACAGTTATCCATTAAAGTAACAAGCCATATACATTTTATACTAAAGACATAGTTAATGTTAGCATCTCTAAAGTGAACTGAGGCATTTTGAAGTAACATGATGATAAAATATTCCAGAAGAAACGTCAATAACGTAATGTTTACAATAAAGATTGTAGTCTAAAATTGAGATATTGATATTCACTTCTCGCTTGCTCACCATAATATTTGAACAAGATACACAATACATAAAAGCCGCTATTTTTATGATCACAAGACGGTACACGGATATCCGTAAGTGTGAGAAGGGTAGGAAATGCCAAACCTTAGGACGAAACTATGGATTTTGCCTGTATGTGAACCCTCTGGTTTAAAAAGGAAGATAATGAATGAATAGTTACCCAAAAACTATTCCAACTTACGTACTTCTTAGATAAGAATAGCGATGCAGATTTAACGGATGAAATCCTATTAAATTTTCTAGCGAATTATAGATGTAATCCTTAATATGCACGACTTGTGGAATTCACGATACATCACCAGTTCGTACTAATTTAAATAAAATGTGGTAAATGAGCAAAAATTATCTAAGCTAACCACATGCCTACATTAGAACGCCTCCTGTGCTTATGTTGTAATCTTTACCACGCCTTTTAAGCAACATAACACGAGAATAGCTACTATGAAACAAAAAATGGTGTAAAATTAGTATTCCATAAAATATTGAATATACTTTGAATGTGACCCAATTTCGCGACGTATGATGACAGCAGCTAACAGGGCCGATGGCACCGTGCCATTGTTATTTAATTAAGCCCCTCGAGTGTCTGTCACGACATATTTAACACTTAGTTTGTATATACATAGGTTATTCTAGTGTTTACTTAATCACCTCTTTGATTCATTTAGTACGTGCCAAAAATGTAGGGATATTTGATTTTAAAGACTATTAAACTATAGAAGCCAAAAACTAACACACTTACACTATGTTTGTTGTTTGTTATTTTAGTAAGAATGAAAAAAAAAATTAGGAATCAAACAAAATAAAAAAATATTGACAAAAGCATATATTACATTTGTTCAACTTATACATAAACGTTAATTATTTTATTATGTTTTTTTTTTATATGATGCATTAGCAAATGAGCATGCAGTCCACCTGATCGTAAGTGGAAATTGCCGCCCATGGACATTTGTAATCTACCCCAGTTAAGACTAGAATCCGACCTGGGGTAGACCACAGATGCGTTGCTACCCCTGAGGACTAAGTTGGAATGCCTCGGATAAGTTAGTCTCCCTTACTACACCCCTCAAACCAGAAGAAATCAGCGCTTAACACTGCTATTATTAGGCAGAAATAAATGTGGCGGTGGGGCTGCCGGAGGCGAACCTCAAAAAGGTCTACCACCTTTAAAATAATTCTGTAAATAATT
>DWRA01001144.1:0-18478 GCA_018250295.1 Spathilepia clonius | reverse complement strand
CGGCACCACCGCCACACCTATTTCTGCCTAATAACAGCAGTGTTAAGCGCTGCTGTCTTCTGGTTTGAAGGGTGTGGAAAGGGAGACCGACTTATCCGAGGCATTCCAACCTAGTCCTCAGAGACACCAATGCACTTATAGTCCAACTCTTAGGTAAGATGCTAGTCTTATCTGGGGTGGATTACAAATGTTCACGGACGGCAGTTGCCACTTACCATCAGGTGGACTGCATGGTCGTTTGCAACTCCATCATATAAAACATCAAACATCGTAAAACAACCCACTAACCTGGCGGAACTGTTCGCTTCTCTCGTGACGCCTGTGATGGTGGTCAGTGAGCTGAGTCTCCAGGAAGTCCGCTTGAGTGCGGGAGTGTCTCAACGCGGGCTGGGGAGCCGCCACCGCCTTCAGGTGAGGCGTGGATAGTGGGCGCTGTGGTCGCTCCGATGAGCTGTAACGTGGAACGGATTAGCTGAAGCACCGGAGGTACGTTGAAAACATCGAATATTAAGGAATGATTCTGTGCGTATCAGTAATTGCATAGAATATAATCTATATTGTGGACTAAGGATCGATATCGATTATTATAGAGAAATATGATTCCAGTGTACTGCAACAATATCGTATAATATATTGAGCAAAGAGAGTAAAAACGTAAGTATCGGGATCGAATATAAAGGAATGATATCGTGTAGGTATTAAGGAACGCTGGCGAATATTAAGAAACGATATCGAACAATAAGAAACGACATCTACTTTGGAAGAATCACACTGAATATAAAGGAAAAACATCAAGTTTAGAACGAATACACCGAATATAAGAACGATATCGTATACAGAGAGATTGCATCGAATATAAATGAACGATGAAGAGCAATAAAAATACGAACGAAAAGTATGAAATCAAATAATGCGAAAAAGTATAGGATGAATTAATCAAAATTATGAATTTACTTCACTTTTTTGTTTACACATAATGACAAAGGATTTTAAAAAATTAACCTAGTCAGCGATGTTTGTTCTTCGTGATTTAATTTTGAAAATATATTATCACATTCTTAATGATATTATTACTTAAAACATATCTTTCGAAGATTGTTTGGGAAATTTTTTCTATATCCGCTTTAATTATACCAATTTTAAAATATTCTTTGTTAAAAATATGTTACTACGCAAAAACACATACATTTCATAGTTGTACCATTTTCATATTGGTACATTAGAATACAAATAAATATTGTACAACATGTAACTAAAACTGATAATTGAATATTCATTTACCATTTCGCGCATTTGCAATCATTTAATTTGTTTTTATTTTAGATTTTTTAGCCACTGTAATTTTAATAATACTGCCAAGCGTATGCACCCACTCTTCACGGCGACTACACTTTTCACTTCACTTACAATAGATAGCAATGCTTGTGTAAACCAGCGTAAGTTTACCATTATTAATAATAAACTATTAAATGTCAATCTATCCAAATTTTGCCTGTCAGAAATCGAAATTTGTCAATTTTTATATGCATAAATAGCCAAATGTTTATTTTTTTAGGCAAAACTTTGCATGCATCAATTACCAATAACGGGCTTTAGCCAGCCGGAAATATATTAAGTATTATTAGCATTAAAATAATTAACTTTCACTTTGAGGCCTTGACTTTTAGGAAATCTCGATTAACTCACAAAAATATCTACAGACTATCGATAACCCGATATATGATCTAAATCTATAACCATCCCTCAACGCATTCTTCTGATGAGTTACTTGACAGAAACCCTCTTCTGACGAAGGGCCCCAACAGACACGCTACTGTCAGCATCGGAGATCGACGATTTAAATACTAGCGCTGCATAAATAGCTCAAAATAAATAGCACAAAATAAATAGCGCATAATAAATAGCATAACAAACAGCGCTAGCAAAATTATTCAAAGTACGCGTCACGAATACGCGTTCGTTTTTTATTGTTTATAAGTAGCAAACGAGCATGCAGTCCACCTGATAGTAAGTGACAATTGCCGCCCATGGACATCTGTAATCAACCCCAGATAAGATTAGAGTCCTAGCTGAAGTCGGCTCCAAATGCGTTGCTACACCTGAGGACTAAGTTGGAATGCCCCGGACAAGTATGTCTCCCTTACTCCCTTCAAACCAGAATACAGCAGTGCACAACACTACTGTTATAGGGCAGAAATAGATTTTTAGCGCGAAACTAAGGATCATGCGTCTTTATTCGTACATGACGTTTGTACTACGTATTAATCATTATTCGGCTAGTCATTCAGCAGATTGCTCGAACATCTATATGTTGCATTCGAAGCAAACATTAAAATACTTGAGTTAAAACCTTAATCCCAAAAAACAAATGTATGTCTTGTATTCATTCCCAAATGCCAGCCGGAAACATAAATGCAAGCTTACGCAACACACACACAAACTCATAAACATCATCACGACCACACATTCATACGCAGTAAATTCACGGAAACTTACTAACAATAATCGCAAAAACGCATCTAATAACATAAGCAAAGTAAAAAATATATAACAAAATAAATAATATTAATAATAATAATTTCGCATATAATTAGAAAATGCCCAAGCAAACTATAATTAGACGCAAAGTAATACCAAGAAGCTAATAACTTTAGCTTGACAGTTTTAGCTTTGCTGTAGAAAAGGTTTATTGCAAGAAATAATTGGAAAAGTGCACAGCGATTGTTTTTACAAAGAAGAAATCGCCTATTAATAAGTACAGTTACAACAGAAAAATGTATTTAGCAAAATGGCAAAGTGGACAAGATTAATATTTGATATTGCCACGCTATAATTTTAAATTCGCCTATTCACATGCTTAGCAACATAAGTTGTTCAATCGCGGACATTGTCTGTTTAAAATAATTGATTAATATTTTTTGCATTTACTATTTTATTTAAATTTAAACCCAAATAAAGTATATCAGATATTCACAATACAGTCATTTTTGCTTAATTTTCAACTTAATTTACGCACAGGAGACCGTGACCGTATCACTCGTACTGTGTTTTTGGTTTCAAAAGTGTAGTAAGTACATTTATACGAGGCGTTTTAACTTAGACCTCAGGAGCAACGCACCTGTGGTTGACCTAAAAACGCCCTTTAATTCCAGACAGGAGTGACGTTTTACGGCCTGTGCTGACCACCGGAACGACACGGCAGGAGATTCTTATGCGATCGTTGAAATTTCAATTTCATTTTCATGCTGTTAAGTTATAAAACTATTTGTCGCATAAAAATCCACCACCGTGCCACCGGAGCAGTCGCGCAAGCCCTTACTACAATAAAACTCTTATTACGTCACTGGACACTTACGCCGTACGCACGAAAATTACACATATATACCAAGTGTTCCTCAAGGAATAAGATTACTTATTGAAAATTTTATTATAAAACTAAAACTTCATACGCTAGTTGCTTACGCATAGCTTAAAGTATTCGCAATCACAGAAGCGTTTTGCGTTGTAATGAAACCAGCAACATATAAAATTGCATTATTTTAGGATTATTCTGAAATAATATCTTAAAATAATAATTATTCGTGGTTTTTCATTAGTAATACTTGTTAATACAAGTTACGAACACAATTTTAATAAAACCTTTGATTCTACTTCGAAGATAGTTTAACTGTATTATTGTGTATCCTTTACTAAAAAAAAAAACATTTTTGCCGTGAGAACCATTAAGACCAATTAAAATATGTTATTAATCTAATGTGGGAAATATTTAGATTATAGCGATAATGTTTAAAGTGAAATGATAATAAAAGAGCCAGATAATAAAAACTCCATGAAATGGCTGACTATAATAAACACATGCCTCAAAATGAAATTTGATGTCTGAATGTTGTCAGCAATATTTATTTACAATTATTAAGTTTTTTTCCAAGAATTAGGTTGTTCTAAATCCAATGTTTACGCTCACTTTCGCTGACAAGGAAGGGGGGGGGGGGGGGGAAGTAGCTCCATTCTGATTACGAAATACGGGTTTACATCCAGCGAGCGTTTTCCGTACGCACAAATTAACTCGCTACAGATTCATCCCGATCATTGTGTTTGCACGAAACGATAGAGTACCGAAGGCACGCGTGCCGACGGTACACGCGTGCGGGCGTAAACACAAGCGACAACAGTGACCTTAAAACGGCTTTAAAACAAATTAAACAGAAGCATTTTCCTGACATCTGTAACCAACTATAACGTCTAACGGAAATGAGTCACTCACATTTTCATGGCATATAATAAGCTCAAATACCTAACACAGTAGGTACTTAAAAACACATAGGAAAGTTTGGCGATAATGGCACCGCTGTAGTAGAACGGAACCATAGGCGGAATAAATTTGTAATGGCATACCAGTACCTCGACAAAGTAGACATATTTAGAATATTTACATTGGCTTATTTTCTTATAGAGGCCTACTTTCTTTGCTTACAATAAAATACCGATATGGATTGCTGTTTCCACTCTTGCATACAGATCTTATAGCTACAATACAGTACGTTCTTACCTGAAGAGATTGCTAAAAAACTTCCAAATGCTTTGTTTGTTCTTCTTATCGATGGTGGAGTCGACGCGGCTGGCACGCATCATCTCCGTCCAGCGGACAGCGTCTTGCAGCTCCATGAAGCGTTCCTGAGAATCAATATCACCATCACCATCAAACCTTTACTGTCCGACGAAGAAAAGAATGAGAAGAGAGGAGAATGAAACGAATTTCAAAGAGAAGGATTAGGTGACACTGCATCACATTAATTAAGTGAGGATTGCTAGACTTTTTGTTTTGTTACAACTTCGTAGAATTCTCATGCATAGAGGTTACACGTTTTTTTGCTGTTTTAGGTAGTGATATTTAATACACGCCCACGATTTTCAAATGTCTGTTCTACCTATTCAAAGAGCGAATTCTCAATCACTAGTCCTAATAATTAATAATTTGCTAACCTTTTTTCCTACCAAAAATATTAATTATTTTAAACTTATTAAATACATAATTATTTTTGGAGCTGATATTCTGATAGCTGGATTCTGATATATCGATAAAATCCTAGGACAAAACAGTTCCCTTATTTATTTGGTAGCTGATAACGAGTTACAGAAAAATCGATTAAAAAAAATTCGTTTTCGTTCACATAGTCGACTTTCGTCTATTGACCGTACACTACTTTACGTATATACGTACCTTATACTGGTTCCGTTCCATGAGAACTCTTGCCATCTCGACGCGCGTGAACCGCCTGCGTTGAGCCATCGGGATGTCCGCCTCGTCCTCGTTCTCTCCACCGGTGTTCGAGCTCACCGCCTCCTGGAAACAACACCCACTCGAGTTTAGGTCGCACATGTACACCGTGAAGGTGGGACAGTGTGCTGTGTTAACGGTGGTAGAAACTCGGTGCAACTTCAGCGGCAAACCGGCAATCGATGTCTGTTAGCAGTGTTACGCGTTGCTGCGTTCTGTTCTTGAAGGATGTGGTAAGATCGATACACATCTAAGAGATGTATAAACTTAGTCCTCATGGGTAGAATCGCAAGTGTAACCGACTATTTGCTACCTGGGCTGTATAAAAAAGACATCTAAAGCCCAAGCAAGCACCAAAAGTGGCTTTAAACAAGCATCTTCGCCGTGTTTTCTGATTTCAAGAGTGCAATACAACACACTATATTCTTATGCTGTCCCGCCCTTATATTCACGGCTAGAATTTCATTTTCATGAGCTGTCACCATTAAATACAAAATATAGATACAATAATGTGTAGATATAATAATTCGAACTATATTATATAATTATAATAATTCGGTTTGTAATAAAATTAATCAACGTAAATATGATTATAACTCAAAAATAATTGAGTAATGGAAAAATAATGATTTATTTTTAATTCAGAAAATAATTCATAAAAAGTTTCCAACATTTTTTGTATCCTTTTCGAGTTAAAACGCTCCATTACATCAAAATTTTGACAAAGACTTTGAAAATGTATAAAATATTTTTTTATTAATTAAACGATAGTAATTTTTTCGTAATTTTTATTTGAGTGAACATAATATAAGCAAGTGAATAATTACACTGCTCGAACTGTGGTTATTAATTCCAATTATCACTTTCTATCAGTTGCGCTCATCAAGTAGATAATACTAACACTTTAGATAATTCAACTTTTAATGCAGGCAATTTAGTGACTTGTAAGATTAGTATTTGATATATAAACTAATCAACTGGTATATAATATAATTGAAGGTAGTAAAACCCTTTGTGGTTCCGGCGGCACCACCGCCACACCTGTTTCTGCCTAATAACAAGTGTTAATCGCTGCTGTCTTCTGGTTCGAACGGTGTGGTAAGAGAGTTACTTACCCGAGGCATTCCAACTTAGTCCTCAGAGGTAGCAACGCATTTGTGGTCGACTTCAGGTAGGATTCTAGTCTTATTTGGGGTGCATTCAAATGTCAGGTGGACTGCACGCTCGCTTTCAAAATATAAAAAAGAATTAAAATACAAAAATATTATTCGATTCATTCGGTTTTAAATATCATAGACTTATCAAATGTACGTCATCAAGTTACAATAACTCAATATTTTAAAGATGAATTCAGTCTTCAGCAATCAGTAGGGTAATCGACCCAGTTATTGGCATTTTAAAAGAACAATTAATTTCGCGGCATATACTCTTATAAACCGACATTTCTATCTGTTTTCAAAGTGCAAATTGTTAAGATTCCACACAGGTTTTAGAAGTTTTTTTTTAGAACCCTCAAGTATGTAGATTCCCTCACAATTTTCTTTCCCTTCATTATGATAGGGAGAAAATGCGCTGACACCTTTCGTGTAATATACACATAGTAGTGCGTTCTTGGAAACGTTCCCTGGCGTTCCCGGAATTTGATAACGCACTACCGTGTGTTTAGACGTTGAATGATATCGTATCTAAGGTAATAATAATACATAATGCCCGTAAAGTATAGTTCATATATGCCAAATCCCTCACCTTCAAGTGTCTCAGTTCCTCCTCGAGCTGGGTGACGCGCTCACGGAGCTTCTCCCTGGCGTTGCTGAGGTTCGCCACCTCCTCCTTCAAGATCTCCTGTTCACCGGTCAGCTCGTCCACTTTCACTATCAGGTCGTCTTTCACGACGTTCAGCGCGTTCCTGTAATTAAAATGTATAGTGCTTAAAATACAAGTGTAAAAAAAATTATATCCTTTAAATTTACTTTGGATTTCAAAGTCGATCGATTTATCGATTTTGACATAACCCCACGCTATGTGACGTAGGTACCATGAACACACGCAAAGACAAGTACAAAAACCCACCATACCCCCCACCCAAAAAACTAAATTTATTATTCGAAATATGTCTGGCCGAAGATCGCACCCGGAATTTATTGTGTGACCGCTCCACCACACGGGTCGTCAAATTTCAACGTATTTTATATAATATTTTCATCTATACTTATAAATTATATTATTATGATAGGCATACAGTATATAACCCAATTAATTAATTTTCAACCATACAGAAATTTTAGATATCAAGATATTTGACAAAATCACAGTCACGTAACTGATTTACGTGCATTAACGTAAAAACTAGTACTTACTTGGTCGCTAAGAGCTCATTGTTCTCCAAGATAAGATTCTCAACCTCCTTGCCCATACCTGTAAAAATATAATCAAATACTCACTAAACGTATATTTATAATAATAAATTAAGAAAGAATAAAAAAATAAAAGACTTGACTGAAAGAAATATGTAAAAGGTTAGTGCATTACTTTTACATTTATTGGGGTTTTTTTTAAATTTATATTGTTATTTATTTCATTTTACAAATTTTTGTGTTTATTACTATTCTAAATTTGATTTAATAGCACAAAGTTGGACCCAAACATAGCCTATTTTTTAAGCTATCAACATTGTTAAACCAAATAGTATTTTTTACATATTTTTGTAATACCCTCATAGTTTCCTTATTTAAGATACATTAACGATAGGCTTGGCTATTATTTCTTGTAAAGTTTTCCATTTCCCACCAAAAATCCGCCATCTTGTTTTATGTTTCGAACACCTATCTAAGAACACGTCGATTTTAAGTCGAGTTTAACGATACCTCAACTGTCAAAATCCATCCAGCCGTTTAGCAGATACGAGGTAATACAGAAATTTACAATATACGCGCGAAAAACCTAACCCTTCCTTGGCAGTAGAATAAAAAACTCATTAAAAACCCAGGCGATGTTTTGAATTGCTATAATTGTATTCGCAATCGCAAGTCATTGAACGCCGATGATTCACGTTCTCGATTCTTTATTATCTCGTATTTGACCCAGATAATTTTAATTACACACTTCCTATCTTAATGCACTGATTTGTACGAGATAGATAATTGTGTGAATAAATTTAAAATATCCACCGCCCGATTTTAGTACTGAAAATATATATCTATTTATAGTATACTGTCAGGAAATTGTGACTAAATAAATGTATTTATTGTTACAGATAGTAGACCCACGATTTATTTTTTACAGGTCGATACTAATATACTCTGTTACTTACAGAAAAACACTAAACTTGTATAGTTTGAGTTTTTCTTAGTTGTAAACAACTTTTCCAGAATACAACAAGTCATCTATCTACACAAATAAATAAAATTGAAGTTTCTACTTGTACTGTCAATATAATTGCTTTTTACTAAATTCGTAAGAAAGTATATTTTTTTGTCTATGTGTCTGTCTGTGTGTCTGTTCATTCATTGGCAGATATCTGATGTTATAACGAGTAACTTGAGCTACTTCCATATTAGAAAAAAAAATCGATCATTCAAAATATGAAACCCATGAAACATATCGCACGCGCCTCATTTTGTCAAAATTGACAATTCTATAAAATTTAAAATACACTTTATTTTTTTTATTAACGCGAGCAAACTAGTAATTAATAAAAAAAAAGTACTTACCAAAATAGTTATCGTTAACTGGAATGCGTTGATGCAACGTTTTGTTAGAACGCATGAAAATAGAACAAATAGCATTAGTTTAGATAGAGTTAATATAGTAACAAAATATACATACAAATAAGTTATATAATACTAAAAAAAGGTTACATAATACAGACAACATTTCAAGTCAAACGTAAATGTAATACACTCTGCAGCAGAAAATTTGGCCTCAACTTAAAAGTCAAATGTAATTTCTATTTGAAAATACGAAACAGTTTGTTAAAAAAGAAGGACATAGGACTTAAGGACTTTCCAATATACTTGCAAGGGCCATGTAAGCGACAGTTTTGTATTTCGTGACGTGCCAATCAGATGGTATGCCAGTTAGAGTACTCTGACTAATAGACCACGAAGTGACCACTCCTAGGCAAAAGTAGTGCATCTTCCGACCTGAAGAAAATAACGGATGATAGTTGGATGCAACCTTTATGAGCAGTGATAGCCTAGCGGTTGAATTACGGCCTCACAATCGAGGGCTTAAGTCCCAGCACCGGTGACTTTATAAGTCACGTGCATATTAGAAATTAACTATCACTTGCCATAATGGTGAAGGAAAACATCATGAGGAAACGTGCACACCTGAGATTTTCTTTAAACAAGTTTTCAAATGTGCAGCGCTGATTATGTTATGTTTTTGCTAAAAGCAGGTGGGCACCTGCTTTTAGCAAAAACAGGTAAGCAACCATCGTCACGGATAGAAATATGACTAATATATGAAGACAGCCTAATCCTGATCCTGATCAATCTGAATCGCCATAATGCGACTTCTTATCGTACAGCGAATCACTAAAAAATCATAATTAACTAAGTCAAAAAACCTTACAATGAAAAAATCTTAAGTTTGTGGTCAACGATCGGAACAAATCTCCTTAATTTTTAACAAAAGTAAAGCTCAGGCCAATTTGATGTCAACATAATTAAATAAATTAAACAATTTTGTGACGCATGAGCCTTATTTTCTGCTACTGAGTGTATAATATTATGTATATCATAGAACACCAAATTCAATTACGTAACTATATCAGATTATACTTAGGTGAATATCATTATAACGTGGCTTTTTAACAATTCATAATATAGTGCTCTAAAGGCGAATGTGTGGTTAGATAACAATGAATTATGTATATGGAAATTAAACGTACAAATGACGATGCCGAGACCATTTACATGCAAGGCGTAAATTATATTACATTAAAACAGCTACAACACACCTCATAGCGGCTCTCTCTCGACCGTTATTTTAAAATTTTGCCGTCAATTTTAAAATTATGCCGTTATTTTTTTTT
This sequence comes from Spathilepia clonius, assembly GCA_018250295.1. Classification (NCBI taxonomy): domain Eukaryota; kingdom Metazoa; phylum Arthropoda; class Insecta; order Lepidoptera; family Hesperiidae; genus Spathilepia; species Spathilepia clonius. Next base: position 8,162 of record DWRA01001144.1, on the reverse strand, counting down.
AATGCCGTTAAATTAACACAATGTGTCTGGATTATATCGTATACATTCTAACTAATTGGAAAGGATTAAACATTCCCTATACACGTATCGAGACCGTATATTATCATGGATATAGTTTTAAGAACAATATCCAAAATTCAGTGCTTGGTTCTGTCTTACCTGATGACGCATATTCTCCGGGATGTACCCAGCTCCCTGTGGATTCAATGATTAGATTGTTAAGATTTTTCAATCGCTCTTACAATTTTGTTTTTACCGTTCGATACATTAATACTAGCACGAATATTACGTACAAAACCTTTTTAAATCTTGGTATTAGTGTGTACTGTTTGAGACTGACATAAATCGGATAGGGCGGTACAAGTATTTATATAGAGGGCGCCAACGACATCAAAATTATGAATCAAAGTACCTTCGACGGTAAAATCGCAACGCCCCGCACGCATCGTTTTAGTAATGTCAGTACAAAAACATTTCATATTCTACAACAAATCTAGCAAGCAACATAAATCATGACATCATGATTGATAATATGCAGGCACTCAACATATGACGCGTGAAGTGTGTGTACAACTGTACCCATAGTACGAGTTTTGGACGTTTAGCGACTCGATTGTCGTTAACGAGTTGGCGCATACTAAATCTTAGGTCCGATACGTTCCGCAGAGGCGCTAGGAAAATGTATGGGCCAACTCGTTAACGACGATCGAGTCGCTAAACGTCAAAAACTCGTACTAAGGGTACTGAACAAGTGTATTGTGGTGTACCTGTGATATCAGCTCCCTCTTCTCCTTCGGCGATGCTGGCGTCGGTGTCATGGAAGGCCAGCTCTTGGTACAGGGTGTTGGCGCTGCGTTTCTCACTCTTGGTTTGCGATTTGCCGGAATTAGAGTTCAATGGCGCCACAGGAGACGTCGCCTTAAATGGACAAACATTTCACGTACCGTTAAAGAAACTTATAACAAATTTTGTTTTGTATGTAATATGTACATTTTTTTGTAGTGTAGAAATAACAAACGAATATTTAGTCAACCCGATAGTAAGTGGCAACTGCCACCCATAGACATTTGTAATCTACTCCAGATAAGACTAGAATACTATCTGAAATCGACCACAGATGCACTGCTACCCCTAAACACTAAGTATAAAATCCTACCCGAAATCGACCACAGACGCGTTGCTACCCCTAAGGACTAAGTGGGAAAACGCCTCAGATAAGTAAATCTCCCTAACCACATCCTTCAAACCAGAACACAGCAGCGCTTAACACTGCTGTCATTAGGCAGAAATAGGTGTGGCGGAGGTGCTGGTGGAGTCGTACCACAAAGGGATCTACCACCTTCAGATGAAGACACTGTTGTTATTACGCAGAAATACGGCAGTTCATTGTATTTACGTAACATACTAATTTTAATATGTTTCCCGAAACAAAAGTTAATTTCTCGTTTCACACTAATCAAAGCGGTAACTTACACCTCAATAATCCAACAAGACAAACACTTATAGGTAGTCCCTAAGTAGTGTACGTATATGGTATATTGGATTAACAACTTTGGATGGCATAATGATTTACTATCAGGAGTTTTAACAGATAGTGTTGATGACTATGATATAGATATCGTTCGTATTTTGAGCTATATTAACTAAACCTCAGTACCTTTGCCCTTTTTTATAAGATGGAGTAGCAAACGAGCATGCAGTCCACCTGATGGTAAGTGGCAACTGCCACCCATGGACATTTGTGATCCACCTCAGATGAGACTAGAATCCCAACTGAAGTCGACCACAAATGCGTTGCTACCCCTGAGGACTAAGATGGAATGTCTCGTTAAGTTTATCTCCCTTACCACACCCTTCAATTCAGAACACAGCAACGCTTAACACTGCTGTTATTAGGCAAAATAGGTGTGGCTGTGTGTGGTTCTACCACCTTTATTACTTTATTATTTTCATTTAGACTATTTCCGTAAAAAAAACAACATCATGACATGATTTAGGTATATGTAATTCGCTACAGGTAGTATTACGTAAGCACATAAAACCGCACACGTCATACTTCCGTCTTTCTAGCCCCCTACGCTGCAATCAACCTACACTGCTCAAACGGCAATAAATAATTACATACTTCGTCCATTATATAAACGTCATGTCGATATTTACTGAAGTATTTATCAAAGGAAATAGTTCTGTCATAATAAGTTATAATATCATATTAGTAGTTTACTGTTCTGATATCTATATTATGTCGCAATTAATAATACGATATAGTTGTTATTAATTAATTTTTAAAAATAATAATTTATTGCTTAAAATTAAATGAGTAATAGAGATACGTTTAGCGAATTACTCTAAGATTATTTCTAAGTATTTAACTGGTACGAGTACACCATTCGACATAATTTAGTCACATTATGTCAGATCAAATGTGTAGCCAGCTGAATGTTTCATATACCTGACAAATTAATTTGTAATTATTTACCTCTTCCTCAACCACAACCTTTTATCTATAACTGCAATGGCGAAATATAAAAGATATATCCGCAAAGATATTCAAAAATATTTCATATTCAATTCCAGCTGTGATTTCTAGCCATCCATAACGTAACTCGGGAAAATTTCCCAACGAGTCGTGTTCATCCAGCTGTTGCGTACATGTACGAAAAATTTCCTGAATAAAAAGATCATGAAACGTGTTGAAGGGTTGGCTTTGTTTCTGACTCAACGGAGAGAAATAATTATGGTTAAATAAACGATATTTTTTGATATTTCTCCTCCAATTCAAATATGAAATAAAAACATAATGTAACGCACATTTTCTCATTTTATTACGATTATTCGCATAAAATGTATTTCTTGGAGACAATATGATGTTTTTGATACAACAGAAGTAACAAATAAAAAAAATGTATGAAATGGCAATTGAACACTGCCGCCCGCGGATATCCATGGCCCACTTCAAATAGGACTAGGGATTCATCTGAATTTCATCACAGGTACGTTGCGTTCTGAGAACTAATTTGGAAGGCATCGTATACGTGTTTGTCTTACTATACTCTTTAAAAATAGCAAATAATATATTATTGATGTAGACAGAAATTAGTGACGCAGTGATCCGTCCTCACTAGAACTAGGCTATAATAACGTAAAGGAAAATCTTTGAAAAACTTACGTGTGCAGTGTCGTGGCTCGTCCGAAGAGTCCCCGCAATCGTTGCTGCCATCGCAAAATCGGTTAATAGGAACGCATTTCTTATTCATACACTGATACTCTGATATGCGACATCTCGTATCGTTCCCATGTAAGACTGGAAGCAGTTCCGGCTCAGGAATGGCCTTCCCGAAGTTAGGACTGTCCTTCTGATATACATTCTTGGGATGATCGGTAACGAGGTCGCAATCAGTTAGTTTGATCAAAGCGATGACACAGATTCCTATTCCGAGGGCGCCGTTGCCAAAACCTGAAACAAGATAAAACTTCCTATTAGATAGTTACAACAGCTTTCAAAAGTAGAAACAGGGCAAGAGATTAAGATTAAAGATATGTGTTTGATGTGTTACCAGTAAGACTAATAGAAATATAAGAGCGTTTGGATGAGTAAAGCTCGAACTGCGAAATCAGAAACGAAACACAGCTGAACTCTTGAAAGTTTTAAATTATTTTGTCCTTTATCCCTTTAAATTCTATCAAAAAGACATGTTGACAAACAGAAAACTTACTCGTACTTATTTATTGCACCACGCAAGTAAACAAATGTGGTAGAACTCTTTGTGATTCGAATGCTGAAGCACCACTTATTGCTGCCTATTAACAGCAGTGTTAAGTACTCCTATCTTCTGGTTTGAAGGGTGTGAAGGAAGACTTACTTATCCGAATTTCAACCTAGTCCCCAATGGTAGCAACACGTCTGTGGTCGACCTTAGCTAGGATTCTAATATAATGTGGGGTCGATTGCAGATGTCCATGGGCGGCAATTGCCACTTACAATCAGGTGAACTGTATGCTCGTTTGCTACTTCTATCATATAAAAGGTAAAATGTAAAAACTGTTGCACAAAATGTAAAAAACGCATTATGTAAGCGTACAATCAATAGCGCGAGGTGTTTTACCTGTGAAATTACGTAACAAGTTACCTACGAACCAAACAAAGGAACAATCTACCTTGCCTACATTTTCATCTCAGTTGATTAGAGCAATGTAAACGTGAGTAGATTGGGATAATATTTGCTTTTAATTCAATTCTGTTTATACACTACACACGATATGCCGTTCCAATGTTTTCATAGCTGAAGATTTCCATTACAGTCATGCAAGAACTATTATTGTTTATTTTTGATGTTTCTATGATATACTTAATAATATTTGTGTTTAATTGGATATTATCAAAAAGGATTAGAATTATATTAGAACATTAGCTGTCGATTCATTTTGATCCGATGTCAAATCCGATCAAAATGGGCCGTCAAAATTCGTCAAAAATTCGCAAATTCTTTCCAAAAAATTCGACTACAAAGGATTTCGTTTCATTGATTGCAGCTCCTGGGGTAATTATTGACAAAATCGTTTTTGAGAGGGAGATGAATATTCAGCGGAATTTTTGCCTTAATCTCGACTCTCCAAGCACGAAACTTTTTATTCCCGCGGGCTTAGAAGTAAAGTGAATGGAGTATTTCTGAGCGAAACTGTCATCAATCTTGCTTGGACCTGTCTCAATGACACCTTTTCATGCTTGCTATCTTCTTGTATTGAGGCGGATGAAGGAGACACGTAATTTTAAAAGAAATGTTCCGAACTGGGGCGTTAGCACGCCTTTTGAAGTGTCACGAGACCTACTTAGCTTTATTCTTTGATATTAAAAGTCGTACTTGGATGTACTGTAACAAACATTCTCATAATGTATATCTTTCTCCTTACTTTCCGTTATATAAGTAATATTCAATGCTCCTGTAAAATAGGATTAAAATTTTACTTATTTATAAGACATCATACCAAAGTACAAATATACATACAATATATTTAAGTTAGTATTGAATACATGCATGTATTCGACATGTAATTTACACAAAATGTAATTTATATCAAAGTAATAAATACTCATCACGTTTGAATACATTCTCGAATGCTCTGGATTCTATTCACTGTCATAGAAACGAGTCATGTCAAATAACATCCATATTTATTTCCGCTTGTCAAAGCTAGTTTGATCGGAAGACCGATAAGTCTTTTGATTCGCCTTTGACGCAGAATATCTTTTATCTTAGAGTCTTTGGCTTGTAAGGAAAGAAACGGAGAGCGTATTCTAAAGGTAAAAAAACTTAGGTCATTCCCTGTAAGTCCTCTATCTTTAAATGCTAGTCAAAACCTATTCAGCTGAATCGAATAGATGGATTCTGTTACAACGTAGGCTTAAATAATAAAAAATCCTTTTAAGTTTTGATATCATGTGAACAAGAAAATAAACTTTGAAAATACCAGTCAGTTTAAAATTTTCAATCCATGCCTCAGCCTTTGTAGATCCACTGCCTAACTAGCCTAGTTGGAACAACTCAGGCTAGACCTATGTTCTCTTCATCCAGCAATTACAAACATCTTCAGGTCGTTAGTCCACCTGTTCTAGTACACCCTATATAGCTTATACTTACGACTAATAATATTTTCAATAGATTTAAAACTGAGCAAAAATGCACAAAACGACTGTAGTTTATACACGTCATTCACGAAAAAATTGTATCAACATTACCATCATGAATAGTTACCATATTTGAATACGCCCGCGCGAACACCCTTGATTCTATTCACTGTTTTTGAGCGATGGCATGTCAAATAATGTCCATATATTATTTACCCTTGTCAACGCTTGTGTGATCTGAAGGCCGATAAGCCTTTTTATTTGCTGCTGCGCTAAGAAAAGGATCGAGGAGTGTCAGCAGTTTCAAAATTATTATGTACTGAGAGCCTCTATTCAAATTGGGCCTATATTCTCCCGATATCTCTCGTAACCTTAATAATATGGGTATCGATGAAGCTACGAACGTAGAACTTATTATTAATTACTGAGATACTTACTAATTAAATATATGAAACACAATATCCTCAGGGCTATGCGTTGTTATTTCTTTTAATTTTATGGAATGACTGACACACTGCAATCCTAAGGGGGCGCCGTTGAGTATATGCCTATAGCTTACGATGGGCCGACATTGTCCTAAACCATATTTCCCATCAAAGAAGACGAATGGCTCAAGATCTCAGTAAAGGCCATTTCCGAAACCATTCCTTAAACACCTCAAGAACCTTAAACAGGATTACCACTGCATACAACTAACAACATCCACTCACCACAAACTTGAAAAATACATAAATTTGATGATAATGAATACGAAACCACTTTATAATTCTTAAAAAGTTTATTACCTGCTAACGTATAATAATATGTATACATAGGGATAATCTTATTCAAATAGTCATGATAAAATTAAATGCAAACACCTTACTTTGCGCTCGACCCTCAATATCAAATAAATAGAGACTTGGCCTGAAACATCCCGTTTAATATAAAAACCCATATGAAGCCTCCACCTTCAGTTTTACCCCGTTTCGTAGAATTTCAGCGGCTGAAAAGCTACTCAAATTAGCATCCAATTTACTAAATGAGTTTTAATAGAACTTACGTGTTAAATTCTTGCAGAAACCGAGTGCCCTCAAATAACGAAAATACTTTGCTTAAAGGGATGTTTTAGTCCCGGCATTCGTATAAATGGAAATTTTGAATCCACATACCTGGAAGTATTTTTATTATTTTAAAAGTGAGTGTTTTCCCTATGGGTCAACGTGATATCACTTAAATTCTGAGAGGAAATGCACCCTCTGCAGTGGCAGTCTTGGTATAATCTTATGACAATTGTTTTTTTTTTCAAAAACGTATTCGTGATACTCTTCTACATCATACAATAAACTATCGTGCAAATTTTTTTTTCTTTTTTTTTATATGTTGGAGTAGCAAACGAGCATGCACCACCATGTCCCATGTCCACCTGATGGTAAGTGGCAACTGCCGCCCATGGACATTTGTGATCCACCCCAGATAAGACTAGAATCCCAACTGAAGTCGACAACAGAGGCGTTGCTACCCCTGAGGACTAAGTTGGAACGCCTCGTTAAGTTTATCTCTGACCTGTTGGCTGGCTGTTATTAGGCAAAATAAGTGTGGCGGTGGTGCCGCCGGAGTAGAACTACAAAAGGTTCTACCACCTTCAATTTATAAGCAAATTATATGCAAATTTATTTATTTATTTATGCCATTGTCTTAAGCTATGTATAATCTGTTAGTGTTACAATTTAATTTAATTTATTGACTATTCTTATGCTTGTCTAGTATGACTTATTTTATTTCGAATAAAAGAAATTTAATCTTGGTGGAAGTGTCTAAGTGTTCTCAAAATTAGCGTCTCTTATAACGGTTACAGTAAAAAATATTGTAGATGTCACAACAGTCGCTTTCAAAATATTAAGCAATTTCTGTAAAAAGAACATGAAGTTATTTCTTCAAAAAGAATATTTTATTTGTAGTACAAAAAAATCCGCAGAAATCATTGAAAGAAAATGAACTACATTTTGTGTACTTATTCACATATTAAACTCAAAAGATTGGACTATTTAATGACTCGTTAGTTGCATGTTCTACAAAAAGTTAGGTAAATAGTTCCACATTTTTTGATGAAATTGGTTCGACTTTGCGGCGCCTTTGGTATAATCTACAAACGTAACGAGTTATGTGCTAAATTGTAAAAGGAAAAATATGTACCAGTTTTAGAAATTAGTGCTAAAGTAGGGCAAGTAAAAAGAGAAAGAAGGTATTTGGATATATTTAAAGAAGTATTAACAGCGAGATCTTAAGTTGGGTTTCCAGAATCTTTTTACCTGCATGCAGTATGGCTGACTAACATACACTTGACCAAAATGTGATATTTTCTAGTAGGCATCACTATTGTCGATTTTCGATCTTGGATAGAAAGAAAATGGATAAAAAACTGGCATTTTTTAATAATTGCAGCAAAACTAGTGTAACTACCTAATAGATTAATAATTAACACTATTAAAAATGTTAAAATAAATTAAATCACGTAATCATTTTTTGTAATGAGTAAAACGTGCCTGCTAAAAGA
>DWRA01001143.1:0-18479 GCA_018250295.1 Spathilepia clonius | reverse complement strand
GAAAAAAAAAAAAAAGTTCTCAAAAAGTGTGTGAAGTCTACCAATTCGCACTTGGCCAGCGCGGTGGACTATGGCCCAACCCCTCTCACTCTCACCTCTCACGAGATGAGACCCGTGCCCAGCAGTGGGTCAGTAATGGGTTGACGATGATACAAACATATAGCATTCCGAGAGCACTAAGACCCAATCGTTTCTAAAGCATTATCAAATATTTTCTATCATAAATGCGATAGCGAATATTTATCGTTATCGTCGTCACATTATTATATACCGGTCATGTATGAAAAGATAAGATAGTCCATTAAGCTGGTCAAGTGCGACTATATGGACTTTAAACAAATTTAAGTGTGATATGGAGGACTGAGGCACGTAAGTTTTTTCGCGTTGTTTTTCTCCACTCTTAAAGAACGTGCTACCTGCTTAACTTCTAATACACACTTTATGTTTGAAAATATCGAAGATAGATTGAGGTTGCAACGCCAAAATTCATATCACAGAATCTTTAGTGTAGAGCTATATGGCATAGATCTGTATTTACGTGTGAATCAAAGCTTACGACCAACAGTGACTACTTACGTGACTTCAGTGGCTTTCGTGATTTTAATTAAATAAAGAAGTGTGTTATGTATATATGTGTGTGTATATTTATGCTAGAGTAGACATAGTTGCGCAAGTTGACACAAAAAATATACTGCAGTATTTTGTTTTAAAGCACTTCACGAACTCTACTCACTCACTACTACGAAGTCGGCTACGATAAGGAATAACTTTGAATATATATACATGCGCCATTTGTAGTCTTGCTGGAATTTGGCCAGGCCACTGGACATTTCCGCTACCAGGGCCAATATCCTTTAAAATTGTATATAAAGTGAATTATGACTATAATTTTCCAAGTTTCAGTAACTTATCCCAATGAAATTGTTTTGTTTAACTATTTGTAAACCTTATATGATTTTAGGCTAACATAATCGCGGAATTGATACATTTTGTTATGTAACGGGTACTCACGATACGAAGTTTTGATTTCTTAGTTGCCGATATTTCGGCATATTTATATTTTTATTATATTTATATTTTTAGTTTATTTGTGAACCTTGTCATTTTACTCGATAGTGAGTACGGCGCCTAACAGTATACGACTTAGAATATGTTTAAAAATAAATCGATTAAGATCGTTATTGCTCATTATTATACGAAATAAATATAGTGATTAGAAATAGAGTATCTCTTGCTATAGTGGTGAAGATAAACATCGTGATAGAAACCTATACACCCGAGAGTTGTTAAAAAACGTTCTCTAAGGTGTATTACATATGGGTTTATTCATTGTCAACCGACATGAAATAAAAATAGCATAATATCAGCGTGTATATGAAATGAATCCACCGTAACTTCCTAACTCTCTATTATTAACCAAAAAAGCTTACGAGCTTAAGTTAAAACAGTATTCTTATATAATTAATGAAAAACAACTGGACATTTGGAGCATTACATTCGATTAGAATTAAAGGTCCCACTACGCTGAAGCAAGAAGTTTTGGTACGAGCGGACCTAATTTGATTTGGACCGGAAACTTGCGGCAACGTCGCTAGGGCCTAACGAGAATTCAATGGAGATCGTAAAGATGTGAAGTTCCACTTTCATATTATATGATGATTATATCATTATTCAGTAAACTCTTTGTTATCGAAGGGATTGTGGGTGTAGAGATATCACCACCGCGCTTCTAATATTTCATAGTTACATGTGTGTACTATAAAATGAAATATGCTTAAATAAGTAGCCGCGAAAAAAAAAAACATCATAAGGAACCTACACGTCTGAGAGTTCTCTAAAAAAAGTTCACCAGTTTGTGCGAAATAAACCAAACCGCGCCTCGCGTGTGTGGTGGCCTGCGTCCTAAACTCTTGTCATTCCTAGATGATAATTGTCGGCAATAGTGGAACGGTTCGATAATAATGACGATAATAAATATGTATTGTAGATTGATCTTAACAAGTGTAATACATTTCTACACAGACGAAATATAATGTATAACTTAGATTAGATGAACAATTCTATTATTCCAACGAATGTACCTAAACTTATAAATAGAGTGCACAAACAGATATTTGCTCAACTCTAACTATATCTACAGTATATATTGTTTGTAAACGTAAAGCACAGAGGATGGGTCGTGTCTACCCACGTCGTTTGTGTGACATGGCAGCTTTATTAAATGTCCGAGTAACTATGCCACTTCAGTAGCTTGGACATAGACTAATTGTGTTGTTTTAGTTGAATAATCGTTCAATTTTACATAATTTATGTGAATAACTACAACTTGAGCGTGTATATGACATAATAACCTATTATTTTCAAACGGTCGCAATTTTTAATACACTACTGTCCGACACGGTTCCATTTACACAATTTGAGGAAGCGTGCAGGGTTCTCCACCACGCCGTTCCAATACGTATTGATCAAGGGGACGTGTATCACCCTTGGCCAACCTGTTTCGGATATTTTTAAACCCTGCATAAGCCCTCTGAAATCGCTTAACAACCGGGATAGACGGTTTAAATTAAAATACGTTCAGAAGCTCGGAAGCGTATACATATTGCGACGAAGCCTGACATTGCTAACTTTGTAGATCGGTCAAAAGTTACACTACCTCGCAGCTATACTTGTTTCAAATTATAATGATATGATGATGATGATGATGATGATGTTACTATGATAATCTGAATTGTATCTTATTTTCGCAGCACGGTATACGATATCATCGAGTATAAATTTAAATAAAATTCAAATCAGTCGGCGCAGTCGCTCAGTAGATGTTACCCTTAGCAGTAAGGGATGAAATATATTGAAACTGGACCTTTTTATTGATATTCGATATGTGGAACTCGTCCGATCAATTTCCAATTTACATTGTTTTTCCATAAGAATCTTTTGATGGGCCTAACTCCATTTTCCGTAACGCGTTATAGAATCGCCGCATAAATATGGAATAGATATAGATAGGCTAGATATATATAGAGGTAGATACAGGATAGAATGAAAAACGTTTTCACGTTCAACGCGATCTTTATTTATGTGCGACAAACAAGCAACAAATAATAAAAATCATTGGTAGATGACCATTTAGCTAATTTTATTTCTTCTTTCTTCAAAAACTACTCTTGTATTATTATAATTTTATATTACATTTTATTATCTATGGTTTTATAGACAGAACTTAAATTTTCCATATTGACGCAGCTTGATAAGGTACAATCCGGGCCTCCGCGGTTTTAGTGGCCAGGAGAAAAAGGATTCTAGGCAACGTATTTGCAGCTCATAAGTTTGTATAAAATCTAATTAAACACCAATATTATAATATTCCCGTTCAAATTACACCGGTATTTTATTAAAATAGTAAAATCTAATTGCAAAAGGAATTCAAGCTATTCGCCATTCACTGTTCCATTCAGAAAAATATTTTCATGAACGCCGCTCTGTTCAGTTAGCAATGAGAGATGTGCAATGAAAACATGTAGTACTTACGGTGAATACGTATGAACGATTTGTGTAATATTTTCGTTTATCATCTCATTTCACCGCTCATTTTATTTTAAACGTTTGCCTTATAAATTTTAATTAGGTCACTCAGTTCTGAACGTTATATTTCAATGTTTTTAACCGAGTACAAAGAAGGATCGGTATGTTTTTCGATTGCAGATACGTACTCGTATGTCTATTTTTTTTGCACATGTGGCCGCCACGATTGATTGATAGGTTTAAATATATTATTATGAAGAGTCGTAACATTCGTCTCGGGTGGCACGACAGATACTGGGATCATTAAATTAGCAAACATCAAAATAGAATATTTGATAAGAATTTTCTCAGAGCGGCATAAGTCGCACATTTTTGGGCAGCCGGGTTTCTCGTTTTTGAAAACGTGTGACTTGTAGTATAATTAAGGGCATGTGTATGACCTTACGACGAACGGATGCGTAAAGTAACGTAGGGCTGAAAGGCTTAGATACATTTCTGACAAGGGTGTCTGAATGTCCAATTTGACTACACAACTAAATCCCAACTGTTTAAATGTTTGATATATAAAAGGGTTAATACTTTTACGTATACCGTAAATATGATTTACCTATGTCTCGAAAAAATATTTTTCCTTTCTTCAATTGAATATACTTAATATCAAAAACCTGTATTGATATATTAAAATTCATATTTTAAACAAACTAATTGTATTATTACATATTTCAAATTGTGACTATATATATACAGGGTGTTTTTGCAAAATATACAGGTTGTTTTTATATACAGAATTATATGTATAACCACAAATACACTTATATACACTTGTGTGTATTTTGAACTCAAAATTGGTAATGATTTTTATAACAACCATTATACTTCTAGTTTGAAGAATCTACGTTTTAAAAGTTTGGTATCTTTTTATTAACTTACATATTAAATGGTAAAAGCTAGCACAAAATGGTTGGTACTGACGGTACGTTATTACTAAATACGTATCATTCTAAAAGCGCTAGATACATAACGTCCATAATGACGAAAGTTTCCGTAGACTCCTCTATGTAGAAGCTGTTTTGCACTCCAGCAACATCTAATTAAATTCCCAGTTGCCGGAAACATTTGACCTGGATATCTAATATGCTTCATTTAGCACAAAGGAATCGCTCGGACTGGAATTTGCACAGCTTTTACAAAATAACTATTCAGAGAAGTCCTCGTGATCCATTTAAATTAGCAATTCTCGTAAATCGGGAATTGGTCACAGTGAGATTTCACTGCGACCAATGCGGTTCAAATAAACGAAGTTACGTAGTACATTGGACTCATTCGGAATTAAAGGTTATTTCCTATTTCCGAAATACTTTTAATTTCAATTAAAAGCTTATTTAAAATGAAATTAAGTCAGTTCTGTGTAATTCAACTTAGTCCTTCGAGATAGCAAAGTTGTTGCCAAAATCACATAGATTTCCTTTCCTATAATACATTATACGAAAATAAAACTGTATATAAAACTATTCTTATGTGAAAATATAGTTCCCATTCGTATAGGAGATAGATTTTTGGTTTTTATCAATACTTACGGATTTTCATCACAAGAACAGATATTTTTTCAGAAGAACTTAGACTTTATATACCTATACCCTGACATATCCACATTTAATTTACTAGAAGAAACGTCAGAGCGTCATACCAAGGAGGCAAGTCAAAACGATATCGGATGACTGATCGACGCCGTCCCTCCGTCAACAGGAGCAATCCATTACGCGCCCAAATATACATTTTATTGGGTACGGGGTAAATGCTCATCTGTTATTTTGATTAACATTTAATGTTGTGCAGTAGTGGAAAAGTAAGTTGAATCGCCAATTTCTTATTCACTTCGCAGTAATAAAAGAAACTTACTTTAGATCTATTGCAAAATTATAGGCATACGATATTGAAAAAAAAGAACATTTAAATTATAGTTAAATATGTATCCTGATATAATAAATATTTTCTATTATTATTATTATATTTTCTACCGAATACTTTTCTACTACTACTACTATCCAGAAAAAAAATCGATTAAATTCACACAAGCAGTCATTCAGAACCTATAGGAGGTTATGTAACTCCCGGCGTCTAAACAAACAAACAAAAAAAAGCCGGCGATACATTGGCGACTCCTCTGGTGTTGCAAATGTCCATAGGCGACAGTGAATACTTTCCAACAGGTAGCCCGTCTGCCTTATCGTTAGGTTATATATAAAAAAGAAAAAACTTTAAACATCTAATAGGTCCCGTCAGTTACACATCTAACCACACCTCGTGTCGTTATTATGATTTACCAAACTAAATTAAAAATAATAATAAAAGTACACCAATAAGTATCTTCATGCAATTTAAATTAGGTACTACAAATTGCGGTTTGTTATAGATAGTATACAACGAAAACATGTTTGCTGTAATCCTATTAGATTAGTGGGTTAATTAAACGGCACGATTGCAGGTCAATTTGCGCTCAATAAAGTTTATATTTTGTTAAAGCTATTAATGTTTAATATTGTATCATTGCACAAAAACCGACTGAATATTAAGGGCACAAAATATCGACTTACATGATATTATTGTTAATCATTCAACTTTCCGTGGAACAAAGACAGAACAAAACATAAATATTACATATTTTTTTAAATATCATCAAATATTTTTATAAATAATGAGCACAGCTAAGAAAAGCATCATAATGTTATAATTGTAAACATAATAAATGTCTGTTTATCAACGTGATGCACGATTATGTATAATCTTTCGAATAGAAAAAATATGTAGGTACACTGAATGATGAATCAGATATATTTTGTGGTTCATTCCCGATAGCATGGCCGGAACATCTATTTCTGCCAAATAAAACAGTATTAAGTACTGCGTTTTGGGTTGAATTCTGCAATAAGCCAAATACACTTGCACGAGACATTTCAACTTAATACTCGCGGATCAACTTTATTATTTTGTTTCAAATTGGGCTTCTGTGACCATTTACTATTAGGTGGAGTGCACGCTTGTTTTCTATCTGAACTTCATAAGAACCAAATGTAATATACCTTTATTTACATTCTTGAAACAATAACTTTTTACTAATTTAATAGACAAATTTTACTTCTTGTATAAAAATAATAGACAGTTATGCACGAGCGAACCGCTATTGAAATGTGTACAAAAAGCATCGTTTAAGATATAAATTTAAAGCGTAATGAAGCTGAAAATTCCCTCGTAACATTGAGGAGGCTCGGTGAAATTGAAAGACAACACGAAGCGAGAGCTAAAAGGCTTATTCAATCTAGACTGTGTTTACATTAAACAACAGAAAAAAGCGTTTATTTTGAACACGCGATTCTCTGGGAAAATGTTGCGATGTTCACAGCTTTGTACTCATGTATTGGGTCATTTAATTCGTGGAGTTCTTTTTGTAAATCAGTTTGTAAAAATAGCTCTATCCGTGTCACATTATATATCTTTTTAATAACCAGATCACCCGAAGCTGCTGAATTTTTTTTATTAAATAGTATACTGAGTTCATTTATTGTATACTGAGTGTGTATTATTTGATGTAAAGATTATTATTTATTCAAGAAATAAAAGGCTTTTTTATTTTATTTTTTCTTTAATTGCATAATACTTAACCTTAATTTCTAACCTAACAAATCCTATCCTAACAAAAAATACACTCAATACAAAAACAAGATAAAAATTGCAGCAATATTTTAAAATATTCTAAGAGTTCTTCTTGCTAGAGTATATACTCCAATGTCAGCGTAAGTGCGCCTTGGGAAAACTTACTACACTATTATGCATGTGACCATCTTTGTATACACTTTAAGAACGTCTCAACATCTGAAAACTAAAATAAAGAAATATTCATAGCGGTCGTTTTAGCTTACTTTCAAGTTGAATTGCATTTTATAAACAGTCGCGAAAATATTGCAGTACGTGACACAGAGTCCACAATCAATAAATACATTTTAGATCTTAGAATGTTTGCACAATGTACTAAGTACTGTGTAACACTTAACATTATCATACACTACGGTACGAAGAATTTGCTAGAAGATTGATAAGAAGCACAATCCCATCATCGAAATACGTGTAGGTACAAATTTTCTGTATTTTGTCAAGTGCTCCCAAGACATGGGTTTGTAGTTGTACCAGAGTGTTGAAATAGGCCCCAGGGCTCCCTAAGTTTAAAAAGATTGCAATTCAAATTGAAAATATACTAATTTACTTCCATTGGCCATTTATATTTGGGAGCACGAAAATATTGAAGATGGCTCCATACAAAGTCCCGTTCAAACGGATATTAGCAGCGCCCGAAGTTGAAAATTAAACATTTTCCATATAAATGAGATGGGTTGTGCCGAACTCGGTCAGAAATGTGCAGAAATAATAGGCACCATTCAACTCCCCGGGCCCCAACTTAGCGTAATGAAGCTGTCGAAACGACCAATCTTCAGGAAACCGACAATCTCCACGACCGCCCAATTTTTGTTGTTCTCCATCGATATTTATTCAGCAGCTTCGAAGGTTCCTAGCAAAAACAGCGGCGCTCCATTCTCCTAAATGTGACTAACTTACGCCGGCAAAGGTCGAGAAAATGGGCGGATGTCGTTTATCTTTTCTTTTGGGCACATCAAGTTCATAAAATGGAATGAAGATGGCGTCGTAAGATATGGTTTTTACGTATCTCTTAATTCTTCACGAACGTCACGTTGTCGTCACGTGCCGCGATGAAAAATGCTCGGAGGCTGGTTGACGTAAATTATTTCTGCTACGAATACGTCCAGATTTTGATATTACATATTTCATGCGACACATCAAGGCTCACCTTTCTGTCACGATTTCGAAGGAACGAGCAAAAGCTGAATATCACACACATAATACTATTTAGGTCTCATTAAAGCACGAATGATGTATGAAAAGAAACGAATGTATCATGAAATATAAGTACTCCAACTTAATAGTTTAAGATCAGACCGCGTGATTACTATGTTCATCGGCTTTCAAATTAGATTTCAATTATACAATTTATAGATGGATATGAACATAGTAATCAATCAGTCAGATGTCGTACTTATAGGTAACGCAATGTTATAGATTGGACTGAGCTAACAGCTTGCAGCGACGGTCAATATTAAGCAGGTAGTATGTAATAATGAAATTAGGGTTGTGGGTTAATGAGCGGCATGGAACTGTAATCACTGGCTCACGGAACCGTGACCTTTACCTCAGTGGATCCTAGCACAATGTACGGATGTACAGATAATCAAGTCCCATGTAGATGCCCTACTCTAAAAGGTTAGACGTTTACATAGTTTACACGTTTACATAGTTTATATATGTAAGTATATTTCACCATACCGCTACACTTTTTTTACTTTCTTACTGCTTTGTACAATGCGAGTTAGAAGCCCGGAACGTAAGTCAAATAAGCTGCCCAGGAGTAGACTGAAAAAATTTTTTGTGATTTTTTTCTCCTTGCTGCACCCGCACGGTTTCACCCGCGTTTAAAAACAAATATTAACTTGCACTTTATACGTTTATATGAAATGGTAATTTGTGTAATTTACCGCTTTAATATTAAAGTGCTTTATTATTTCCGTCACAGCTGGCAATAGCAATGAGTAACGTGATATACCACCAATAACTCAAACACCGATGCATTAAAAACACCGGTTGTTACACCATACCATCAGGAACAACCGATTTTCATAAATAAAGTATCATTTCATCTCGATGTCGCCAGTAACATGAGGTATAAAAATTAATAGAATACTAAAACGACAGCCGTGGGATATCAAAGTTGGATAACACAAGCTGTAAAAATAAACTGGCGACGTGAGTTTCTAATGTTAAAGAGAATTATTTAAAAAATCTACCAAAAGTAGCAACAGTAACGATGTACATTTACTTATCATGTATATATTTCATTCTAAGAATATAATTTCTTTATAAAAACATGATGATTATGAAAAGTTACGAGTACGTACTAAACTATTCGTGAAAAGTTTCCGTAACTTTTGCGAGCAGAACTTGGAATATAAAATAAAACGTGACGTCCTTTTTTTAAAGGGCATACCTAACAAGTTTCCAAGTCTCCTCAAACAAGTAATACGTTCTCGATCCTCTAGAAGTTGAATAAAGTTCTTATTCATATAATATTTTGCGATATTAGAATTGACGTCACAACTCGGTAACGATGTCGGGCTCGAAGAGGATCTGGCTTTCAAATCGTATTAAGTCCCAACTCGCCTTGTTAGTGACTAAATGTGAACGGTAATTCAAAGGTTTGGAATATGACATAAATTGTGTGAAGAATTTATTTAATTAAAATTATACGTACTAGACACATTAAAATGTTCAGTGACTTGACTCAAATATCAAATATTTTATTTTAATAACGATTAATATTTGAATATCATAAATATTATATCAAAATTAATAGTATTTTGGTATAAATAAATATTGATGTAAAATGTACGCCCTTTTGTTGTGTTTATACTCTTATTGGAAATTAACCTACATTTTAAATGAGACTGAGAGATTATAAATGAGACATTTAAATAAATATAATTACGAAAAAATTGTTTTCTAAAGATGAGTATTTTATAATACAAAATTAGAAAACATACTATCAAATGTGAAAATTACTTTCATTAAACGAATAAGACATTATTCGTTCTTTCGTTTGAGTTAAAAATATTTAATTCTAGTAACGTTAAATCTATTAAATTTTATTTCTCTTGTCATGGCCATAAAGGACTAACAGACCATTTTTATAGCTCAATTATACAAAGTTTACAAGATAAGCGCGCTTACCGAACTTAAGTTACGCTATAAAACCGCAAACTTCCCCCATATAATCAATACTGTTAGATTGCATGTACATTGGATAGGAACGTAATGTAGTTTATTGCTTGCATAAACCACGTACGAGCAATTCCAGAACCCATGCATGATTGTAGCGCGTAAAAAAGGAAACAATAACGTTATATTGTCGAGTTAAAAATGTACATCGCAATAAGCAATTCTGACAGCTGAAATGGTACTCAGGTATTGATCGAGGGCATTCCAGTGTAATGTTAATGTTCGGATAGTAATGTCACATTTTTCAATACAGGCAACATAATTAACGGGGGCAATTTTGTAAATGTAAAAACGATGGGCTTCTGTAGAATACGTCATCGTCCCATGCGGGAGACTTTCAGTCGGCGCAAATTCCACGCTCACCCCTCTTAAATACAAGTTTATCGTTTCATAAACACACGCACACAGCTCGTAAAGAGACTTCAAGGACTTAACTCAAGTTTGCAGCAGAGACGCGCGCCCGGGCGTAACACGCACGTTATGCAAAGCGCCCTTACTTAAAGTCCATATAAATGTTTGGCAATCGATATGCTTCAAGTACATGGCATACTACTTAACTAGCTTAACTTCGAGCATAAGGCTCGAAGTTAAGCTATTGCAAAGTAAGAATGCAACTCCATGATCATATGTACACAATATATATATATAATGGATTCCAGTTAAACTGCAAGACCAATTCCAATTTGAATGCGTTGCGTTTTGAAATGGCAAAAATTTAAAGCGGACAGCAGATCCTATAGAAGAACAGTTAAACAGTTGCGAAAGAAGATGGACTGCTTCACGAAATGAAACACGAGGTGTGAATTCGAAGTAGCTTTTTTCAAGCAACATTTTTCAACAATATTAATTTACAGAATAATTACAATTACAAAAGTGTGCAACTCCTAAGTTACGTTTTATGATATTTCTATGCCTGAAAGATGTACGAAGAATTACAGGTATGACCGACTGGATTATTATATTCGAATGTTTATATAAAAACACGTAAAGTTTCCGCAAGACTGCACCTTTAAATGGACTTCCTAGGTAACTCAGTTATCTAAATTCGTTCTTGAATTGTGCCGCAGCACGTAACCGGCGATCGTCCCATCTATCTCCCGGACACTTGTTGGCACACGCTGCGGGGGATTTTGGCTCGAATTCTTATACGTACACTTTTCTACCTCTTTCCTCCTTTGATTCTAACAGGAAATGTACCTCTGAACTTGTTTCCGACTGTCTGAGCCCATAGGTGATCGGAAGGATCGTCGACGTTGAAATCTGTCTTATTTTGAACGAAATAATGTCTGGCTGAAACATTTTTCTTATCTAACTACTGGGTACAGGGTGTCGTCGTCAGCGCATTGTCTACTGTACGATTGCTAGGCACGGGACTCCTGTCCAAGTGAGAGGGTATTTAGGCCATAGTCCACCCTGCCCTTGCCAAGTTCATATCGGGTAGACTTCACATATTTTTGAAAATTGTTTTGGGCGAAGGTCCTTTCTCATAACTGGGGGGAAGTCTAGAGCGTACTCCATAGCGTTGAGGTTTAATAAAGGAAGGTACGTGTGAGTGGCCATTCATTTCAAATGAGTTTAATGCAGGTGTCAGGCAAGATTTCTATGTAATTAAACAGATACTATACAAGAATTTTTCTTTCTACCTTTTTTCTATATGAACTTTAATTATGAAAAATCTTAAACTCCTCCGTATGCGCAATCCGCTTACATAGGGGTGTAAAGATTTTTCGACACGTTGTAATATATGTTATAATTACCTACATATTTAACGCTATTAAATAAGAGATAAAAAATTACGATGGTCTAAGCAATCTATTGTGATTTTGATATCCAAAAGATCGTTCTGAACGGACGGATTTTAATGGACCGTACTTCGCTTACTAATGGAAAGGCAAGCTTCAATCGTTAATCCCCATTAAAATACGTCTGCAATGAATAAGAAGTCACTAGTATTTAAATAGAAGCACTAGAAGCGCTTACAGACGTAATTGCCTAAGTAAAGGCCGTACTAATTAAAAACGTAGTAAGAGAGAGCATCTAATTTAGACTATACCTAGGTCGCTATGCTTTACGAACGGTTGAGGGATGCCGTATTTTTCTATGCAACATATTTTAATATTAAATAAAATTTCAAATTTATCGAAAATATGTAAGTTAGGCGCAAATTTATATTTTACAACATACATATATGAGTAATACCACAAGATAGTCAAAAACCGATGGGGAACTTGACGGATGTTTGTAAAAAAAAATCAAAAATACACATGATGTCATAAGCGCTTCTAACGTGAGCAATCCCGGAGTTAATTCCCGAGCACTTCCACCTATTGGAATCTATGCGTTCTCGAATGCAACTCACCTGGAATGACGTGACGGCGAGCTGTGAGAGGCCATCTACGTAGGGCCCAAGCACGGCGTGCTCGCGGACCCTGAGCGAGCGGCGCGTCGTCTCCGGGTCGAGCAGGTCGTGCACCCGCTCGTTGTATATCTCCATGTATGACACTTCCACCTGGAGGTCGAAGAGAATAGTTATCACCTATCTGCTGTTTCGTTCTATATTGTCTAAGTCATTTCTAGTCACGTTGGTAGACTTATATGTATATCCGAAAAAAGTAGCGCAGACAGGCATGCAATCCATGCAACATTCAGGGAAAAAATAGAATAGGCGTGCGATATCGCACTGTACTGATTTTTTTACTAAGATGCAAACGCTCAAAGACGTAGTATGTAGGTAGTCCACCTATTAATATGTAGTCCATGATTCGTAATTGACGTCTGTCACCAATTGTTTCTGACAAAAAGACAAAAAGTTATAAAGTCACGGCAAAAAGAGTTCTACAAGTTTTGATATCAGTACTTAATCAAATTAATTTTAATTTTGCAGGTACTAACTAAAGTACTTTAATTACTACATGGGATAAAATTTATACCCCGTTTTCAATTTGAACTGAAGACTTGTAATTAACTCGGTAATTGAGATTTGTTACTTGTTGAAAAGATATAAAGCGAATTTAATTTCAGTAGCACGGTTCTAGAGAAACTCTGAAAATATTTTTTTATTTGTGAAATGAAATTCTGTGTCTCATCTCCGATGACAAAGTCTGGAGATTAGATAATAAATTTAGTAACTCTAAATTTATCCAGACAAAGAATGGAGATTAAATAATAAATTTAGTAACTATAAACGTGTTATCTAATCTCTAGACGTCTTGGATATATATTATATTGAACACGAACAATTGCAAATGCGTCTATATTAACACACTTGTATTTGTCATCTGTTGCTAACGTACGAAGGGCGTAGTGATATTAAATTTCAATGACGAATGGTCTAAAATTCGAGATATGTACTCTGTGGAAATATTACCGCGAGATTAAACTAAAATGTAAATCAAGTGGAGTATATACAAAGAATATTCATGTTGGTGTTAGACGTTGATATAATTTGGTAGCCAGATTAAATGTAGTAGAAGATCGTAACACTACCCTATTCTGCTTTATTTACCAGAGACTGCGCTGGTGTATTTTGAAGCGTGTAGGTGGCGAAATCGGTAACTTAAGGGCGAAAAATGCTGGAAGGAGTTACGAGGCCGATTTCAATAAAGACTAAAACTACGTAATATAATTAAAAATAAAAATCCCTAACCACGTTTTTCATGAAAAAATAACACCCTACTTTATTACGCCATCGAATAGTGTTTCTTATAAGAAAAATAAAATAAAAGAAAAGAAAAGGATCATTTTCATAATGAATATTTCTATATTGTACACTTTCATATTGAATTAGAATGTTAATGGAAATGACGATCATACGAAAAACAATTGGTATTTTAACGGATAATGATCCAAACTCTACTACAAGTGTCCAGCCTTACCTTATACGTGAGCGCGGGCGGAGACTGTTGTACGGCTATCCTCTCGAAAAGCGCATCGCAAAGACGAGGGATGATGCCGCCCTCTGCACCCGGTGAACCCATCATCGTGTAGGATTTGCCTGATCCTGAGAACAAATAAACAGAGATTAGAATATCTATCAAGATACGGTCACATATGACTACAGTATGGCGTAAGATCACTAGAGCTCCGGTACCTACTTATGAAAGCAAGTAACCTTAAATCTTTACCAGATAAACCCACTGACTTGAAAGTAGAACCTAATTAAAGAATCGGTAACGTCGTGAAGGATGTTCATTCTACCATAATCAACAATCAGTCTATTTAGCTAATTCTAAGGTCTAGAGTCGAGAGCTAGGTATTCCAGAGCATACTTCGCACTAGCGGTAACGACCAACCAAACCGATTCTGTTCAAATCTTTTGAATTAACTGAAGGCTCAAAAAGATTAAAAACAGCTTCTCAATCGTAGTATCACAAAAACTGATCGTCTCATAATAAATAATGGCACATTGATAATATCAATATCAGTTATAAGAAATAAATAGTTCTAAATAGATTTGGCATTGAATCTCAGCTGAGAGATATTAAATGTCTGTCTTAAGAATAGTTAGATTGAAGTTATTGTCATTGACATTTTGTTTAAATAAATGGTTATAAACTTAGAACATTTTGTAAATCAATCTCCGTTTATAATGTAAGTAAAAAATACTCAAGTAAATTACCTTAATTTTTGAGAAAATATAAAATAATAAAACATAATTATTTTAATGAAAGCGTCTAAAATTGAGAAGCGTAAATTTATTTGACAGGAACGTCAACGGCAAAAAATATACGAAATTACTGTCCGAAGCATAATTAGAGAGGACAAGTCGAAGCTTTACCCGACGAAAGCCACAAAAGGGAAAAGAAAAAGTTTTCTTAATATTTATTAGCGAATACAAACAAATTAACCTCGAGAGCGGCAGCTGGGAACGTTGTTTGCAGAAATTATTCACAAGGACATCGCGGTCAACGAATCTCTAGCCATTTGTAGGTTGGACGACCACGTTTATATATTTTTTTCTCTGCTGTTAGGCATTTTAGCGTAACATTAACTTGAGCGAAAATACTCTTAACTTTTGTTTTTGGCTTAAGTTCAAAAATAGATCTCTTTCTATAAAAAAAAACTTATTAATAGTAACAAAAAATTGTTGTTATCTACTGAACTAAAAATTAATATCTACAAAGTTTATATTATAAAAATGTCTGTAAGCCCACGTAACGTATGCATGTCTACTATTTTTCGCAAGTACCCACATCAAAAAATTGAAAAGTATTCAGTTCAATTGTAAAACAAAAGATAATTTGAAGCGAACATAGGTAGATAAATAGTCCATCTGCGAAAAGATGTATTTTTCTCAAAGCTAAAGATTTGACATACGGGAGATTAGGAAAGGCAAATCAGATATCAATATCGTACAACCGTAACACCAAAACAATGTCGCAAATCAAACTCCGATGACAGGCCTAAGCCCTCCGGGGAGTAACAGATATGGCAATATGCTTCGAATGTGCGCATTCAATATTCCGTATTCATCGAGAGAAAAAAACGACAACACCGGGTCCCGTGTACGGTATTACGAATTTATTGGCATATTATACGATACCATTCGGTACGATGCCACCTGATACCGCCTCGAGGTGAACCGAAAACGCTTGATCAATAGAGAGCTAAAGAATGAATGATATTATACGATAGTGCTATATCTTTTTCACGATTCATGCGAAATTCGAGATCAAATTGGTGAGCTTGGATGCATCCAACCAGCAAATTGTAGCTTCTGTAGAGTTTAATCATAGATGTTTCTAGACTATTCCGCTTTTTCGGTCCTTGAATAAAAATTTTACTATATTGTAGCATAGAAATGTTTAGAAAATGGCCCCAGAGACCCGAGCTATCAAAGCGAACAAGGCACCGCAACCTACATATCATGCCAAATTTTGAATAGAACTTTTATAGCCATTCGTCGCGACCTATTTATGGCTATTGGTGGGCACGTGTCACCTCCATCATATTGTAAAGCAAATTTATAAATTTTCAATAACTTAAAACCTATGTTAATAGTAAAGTTTTTGCATATACATACAAATGTAGTCGTATCCGTTATGATGAGCCATTTTATGCTTTCTCAAACCCTATTATAATTGAATATTTATTTCTAGAAGAGAAGAAGGAGTGATCTTCGTTTAATTCCAAGAAGCATTAACAACCCTTACGGCATCGTAAAATCTATTAAATCTGTATCTAAAATTGCGAAATTCTAGACCCCCTAAACGTAATCCCCGCTGTATTTTGTCAAATATCACCACCACGAATATGTTCTTTTACGACTTCCACATTTAAATCCAGGAAGTTGACGGATACTGGCGTGACTTCCGCATCGTCCGCGAGATGATGTTCCGCGTCTGGCAGCTCTCCAGTGATTTATCAGACGGCATCGCGCCGCAGAGATATTATCAACCGTAATCTAGATAAGTGCACTGAATATGTCAAACATCACAAACAATAGAAATTCAACAAACAAAGATTATACTCAATATATCAAACTCTATCAAATTGTACGGAAAATACGGTTGTCAAAAAAGAATTGAAAGAAAGACAGAAAGTAATATTCTATTTTAAAAGTACTCAAAAATGTACTTACTCTAAATTATAAAAAACTTTTTGTTTTGCATACTCAATTTTGTCGATAAGCCTTATAAACATCGCAAAGGGACAGTTCGCAAATGAATATAGTAATATTATGTTTATTCAACATCTACGCCAATCTTAATCTCTATCTTTTTACTCGTGTAATTTAAGAGAGACAAGGGATTCTTTATTTATAACACGAATGTACTGAAAACTGAACTCCAAAGACTGTGTTAACGTCATATCTGACAGTTGTTGGAATTAAACAAGTAGGAATATAAGAGCATAGCTGTTTAACCTATACAGACCTATATCTGTATACAACGTAGCTAACAGCATTTAACTAGCTAACAACATTATGCTGAACCCCGTACAAACGCCTGATATATTTGCTTTGGATAAAAAGGAATTCAATAACTTTAACAATACATTGCAAACGAAAAAATTTACTAACAGAAGTGATAAAAAATATTATCACAAAATCTGCACAAAACTATAAATCGCTTCTTTGCTTGAATAACGTGTTATCTTAAAAATACTATTTTACAGTAGAGCATTTTTTAAATTTCAAAAAAAATGTTTACTTAATTGTGTATCTTATAAATTGAGATAGCTAAGGTGTTAAAGTTTGTAATCTACGGTAAAGGTAAAAATACGCGATTAAGTAAAATATATTTTTTTAAATTTAAAAATGCTCTACTGTAAAATTGTGGTTTTAAGATTACACATTATTGAAGCAAAGAAGCGATGTGTGTACTCATGTACACATGTGAGAAGGTACGCTTTGGCGTATCTAGATTAAAAGAGTGCAAGTGTACACGTGTAACGCAACATATCGTACCGTAACGTGTCGCATTCTGTTATATTACATACCTAAAAGTTTTTAATAAGAAAAGCATGTGTGAATAAAATATTTTGATTTTGATTTGTCTTTAAAAAATTTTAATATAAATTTATGATTTCTTCCAGAGAGCAGGAGTTTCATTGTCACGATGGCACCTGTGTTAACGCCTTGCTGAAGTGTGACTTCGTCATCGACTGCCCTGACGGTAGTGATGAAACCAGCGCCCTCTGTGGCAATTATAAGTACGCAATATTCTTATACTGTACTGTATCTTTAAGTTACAGCTAACTAACTAAAAATAAACTTAACGAGGCATTCCAACTTAGCCCTCAGGGGTAGCATCTGTGGTCAACTTCAGTGGGTATTCTGATCTTATCTGGAGTGGATCACAGATGTCCATACGGCAGTTGCCACTTACCATCAGGTGGACTGCATGCTCGTTTGCTACTCCATCATATATATAAAAAAAAGTTGAATACGGGAGTCTGTTGCTGAGCCTCCGGTGTCTGTCTGTTACAGAGCTCCATCTCTTGAACGGTAATATATAGGCACGTGAATTGTTTACAGTGTGTGTATTCATGTGGCTGCTATAATAAGAAATATAAAAAATCTAAAAAATGATTATTATTACATTTGTAACTTCAAA
>DWRA01001142.1:0-18483 GCA_018250295.1 Spathilepia clonius | reverse complement strand
TAATATGATGGAGTAGCAAACGAGCATGCAGTCCACCTGGTGGTAAGTGGCAACTGCCGCCCATGGACATTTGTGATTCACCCCAGATTAGACCAGAATCCCAACTGAAGTCGACCACAGATGCGTTGCTACCCCTGAGGACTAATTTGGAATGCCTCGTTAACTTTATCTCCCGTACCACATCCTTCAAACCAGAACACAGCAGCACTTAACACTGTTATTAGACACAAATAAGTGAGGCGGTGGTGTTGCCGGAGTCGAACTACAAAGATTCTACCACCTTTAAAATAAAGCTGTTATAGTTTAATAAACAAAACTTACGTCTGCGAGTGATGAAATCAATCGAAGTGTACATAACACTTGACAATGATATATCGTTTTCGATACGAATTTAACTCATTGATATTGGGACCCTTAAACGTAAGTAACGTCGTTAGCACTTTCTCTGTAACGACATCGATCTTTGGAACAAAAGAAACTAACCTAAACCGAAAATTTGGTAAAGTCATTCGTATATAAACAACAAATCCAAACTCGTTAGCGGAAATAAACTCCTTTACACGACAGGTGAAGGTTTCTAAATTAATTCTAAGCATGTCGCCACAAACATCGCGTGCAGAAAACCACGATAAAAACACAAAACTGAAAATACGAATACGAATTTTAATATTATTAAATTAAATATTAGTATAATAATGGTATTGTTAATGGAAAGTTACTAATTAATCATTTAAACGTTCTTTTCAGTTATGAAGTTACGTAAAAAGAATATTTAAAGACCCACATATCAATTATTCAACTTATTCTAAATATTTTTTATATTATTTTCGGTCTAAAAACTTCATACGGTACCAAACAAACTCCATTTGTCTCTGCTTACAACAAAAATAAACGTTAATTATTATCCATGAATATTCCGTGATAGGTGATCACTGCCAAAACACACACATACAATAATGTGTTTACAACGTATTAGGCGAAAGACTTCCTGTAATGACAGATGGTTCGTTAATCATAATAGCTATACAAATTGTAAGTGACTTCAGTTCCGCCTTAAACAATATAATTCGCGTAAATACGTATAAAACAGTATGCCATGCGAAATTCAATACGAACCTTTAAATTTGCGAATCAATAACTACCAAAGAAAAGGTAGAAAATCGGTTGCCTATAAAATGAAATAAGCTAGTATCATAAAAACAAAAAACACGAGTGCCTAAAAATAGTTAACTGAAAGATGAAGTAATGTGGCCTATGACACTCCCACAATTTAGACAAATTCAACTACACCTCATGTATGAAAATCCGTCAAGCCGTTTGGGCTGTAGGGCATGCCAAAGAATCAGGCATATGTACATATACACATTACAATTACAACACAAAACATTACTCTCCGCAGTCGGGTAAAAAAGTTACTGAATTGCTTTGTATTTACCGATTTATACATAGATATTCAATAAATTGCCCTTAAAACGGTGCATGTGACCGGAGTGCAAATGAAACCACTTTATATTCACGCGACCATAGGTTCAAATGGTTCAATGGTCTTTGATCGTAACGCATAATTGCTAAGGTTGACATTAAACAACCAACCCGCTATACTAATGTTTGGATAAATAATTGGAAACAGTTATTTCTACATTGACGTGAATACATGGAAATATAGAAAACATAACTAGATGTGTCATGAAAACAAAAGATAAA
The DNA here is from genome assembly GCA_018250295.1 of Spathilepia clonius. Taxonomy (NCBI): domain Eukaryota; kingdom Metazoa; phylum Arthropoda; class Insecta; order Lepidoptera; family Hesperiidae; genus Spathilepia; species Spathilepia clonius. The sequence continues at coordinate 16,779 of DWRA01001142.1, read as the reverse complement.
ACATAATGTTTTTCAACATTGTGTACAAAACTAATACTATAAATGGATATTTTTTGAATGTAGGAAAGTGCATAAGTAACATAAAACCTCATTTTACATCCAAGTATTTTATTTTCACTTGTTAATTAAGCATTTAAATAAGTTAAGTCATGATCAGAATATATAAATATTAAACGTATTTAAGTAATAATATAGAGTTTATCAAGTTTCGCTGAGAAATTCTTCGTCATTTACTGAATATAAAACTTAAAAAATTTAATATTTAGTATTATATATCATGTTTTAATAAATAATATTTTTCTTATTTTATATATTTACTCTCATGATATGTAATTTATATTACTCATCGGACAGAAATCACTATAAAGCTTTTCGCCTAGTAATCGAAGCTTAAATATGTATGATATTATATAAATATTGAGAATATTTTTACCAATAAACAAAAGAGAAAAGGGCCCTGAACTGTTTATATTGAAGTTCGGGTAGTTATCAACATTTGAACGTAATATTTTTTTCCTTTGATTTTTTATTTATCGTCACTTGAGCTCACCTATAGGTACCAAACAAAACAACACCAAAAAAATTTCTTGCTTTCTCTTTGTACTCAAATAATTATAAATTAAACGCACATGATCATAAAGGAGCGTGCAGAGTGCACACTGTTCATGTTTTTCAGTCTTTTGTTATCACACAGGAAGCACAATCTTCTGCTTCCCGTGTACGCTGCCGGTATTAGATCTCTATAATACTGTGAGAATCTCTCAAATATACTGTTAGCGCTTATGCCTACTTCTAAAATAGATTACTCTTCACAGTCTTGAACACGGAACGAATTTTGTTACATTTAGGTTTTAAAATGATCAAAAATTGTTTTCTTAAAATAGAATATACTACATTATCCGAACAAAAATAATGGAAAAAGTGAAAATACAAATTTATCAATATTTCAATACTTTACATGTAGTATACCTAGGATGTATATTTTTGCGAACAATTCCTATTTTTCCTTCCAATTGTTTATGTGCCGAGCTTTAATTGTTTTAAAACTGTTATTGACCTGTTTAAATATTTTTCTGTATACGGGAAATCCCCATTACGACTGGTCGTCGCTGGAGTTATTTCTATAGCTTAAGTTCCTGGAATAGGGCTGCTCTAATCTAAGTGGATTCCACGCACGCCCGTGAATAAACAATTGTGGGTTAAATTCTACATTTATTACACGATTGTGTACCGTTCTCTCATTGCCACCATGTCACTTTGAAAGAGTGAGAGAATATCGTTATCTTAATGGGATTGACGTTATCAGTTCAAAGATTCAGTTTAATTCAATGCACAATAGACTCATCCGCGTATCCGATGAAGCTCATAGAAAGTAACATTCAACAATTCACTTTTACAATCACACGATATGCGTAGTGCGTACATGGAAAACTTGTTATTATTTTTTATAAACAACATTACATTGCACATCTAAATGGTGAACGGCTTAACACAAATCATTATCCAAGACATCTAAACCAAACGTAATAAGTATACGCTCTCACGATATCGTTATGCAACAAAATGTTTGAAAACGAATCAGATACATTAAAATGTTATGAGGCTCAATCATGCTTTCCGTTATTGAAGATGAAACAAGTTACTTCGCTTACACATTAAAAGCCTGAAATGATTGACGATACACACGTGTCTGTTCCAGCACAGGATGCGAATCATCGAAAAGTGTTTCGAACCATAACCCATATCTATTATTACAGATGTTGATTACAAAACAAAAACGGCTCGTGTGCCTAACTCTGTAACTGACGTCTAAGGGATAATATAAGTTGTACAAACATAAAGTGAACATACTTCCATCCGCACATTCGGCACGTGTTGGCAGCCGACGATACGTTAATCTTTCATAACAATGATAAATATACCGGTTTTCTCACCTCCAGGATAATCTACATCTCATAATCGCTATAAAAGATAATATCTTGTAATAATATCGTGCAAAGAATATAAAATGAATTACGACACAGATCTGTTAATAGACAGTGGGTATTTATCTCAAATGATCTTTTAATTTTAGATGACGGATTATAATGATTGATAATCATATTCTCAATTCAAATTTCAGTCTTGCAAAAGTTGTAGTAGATACTTTTACATAGAACGTGTTTTTATTCTTTTTTTCTTTCATTTTAAATTTGATATAATAATACATAACCGATATATTATTAATTAACTGACATAATTAAATTATATGAAATATATTCAAATAGAAAAACTTTTTTTTTATAATAGAACATCAGAATGAATGAAAAGTAAAAGTTTATAACTATGAATAGAATCTCATTGTAATAATTAGTAACCTATATCGGTTATTATTTTACACAGACACATTGCATGTGCAAGAGCTGTAGAGATTTATTAAAAATACAGTAATTGCTACAATGAAAAACACCATAAATAATATTGATATAGTGCTGTGTATATTTCTTTACACTCATAATATATATTTAAAACTAACCTATATGTCTTTCAAAACGAAATAAAATGTGTTGCCACGCAGTGGTGCGGTTTTATTTTTTATTAGCCACTTAGTATGATAACTGGTTTAGTAAATCATATACTTAATCGGGCATAAAGTGAGACATGGACTAGCTAAACTAAATTTTATAGTTCTTTAAATCTTCGGGTATTTAAAAATTTGCTAACGTAACGAAAATTAAATATCGTTCCACAAACCTCCGATTACTAATGAAAAAGAGACTCATTTGAATATTCCTGAAACCCAAAATTGTAATACATTCTTCCAGTAAAATCCTGTATATGATATTTTAATAAATTGTCAAAACTCTTTACGAGTGTTTCCCCGAAGCGTAGGTGGCCGACCTGGGACTGCGGGTAAATAGGCCGTCTTCAGCGGAAGAACAGCGTGTTTAATTTGCTGTAGTTATTTTTATTTACTAGCGTTAAATAGATTATTAGGACATATACAGTGACTATGGGATTTATTAAATACATTAAGCTAATCTACATCATACTATCAACTTGCTTTTATAGCACCAGAAAGAACACTTGATTGAAAATACATGGACTTCGCCGCATATTAGCGACTTATATCCATTTACATTTAGGTCAATGACCAGAAACCTAAATGAACAACATAAATATATTTACAGGAAACTCTTTTAGAGCATTATCGTCCGAGAATAATGTTTGCGAGATTGACTTAAGCGAGCTATTTGACAATATTTATGTTGAACAAGAATACGCGTTAGTTTCCGTACGTGGTTGCATCTGCTTCTACAGATGTATTATAACATATAACTCATAAAGACAACTAATATTGTAATTTCAATAGTATTAATCAAGCCTTACAATTTAAAGGGTGTTCAAGTGGCGCTTTGTGTATTGGTACCTATGTTCCAGTAAAAATCAGTTCTGACATAGATTCCAAAAAACATTAGTTTAAATAAAAATCATTGAATTAGGTGTAATTTTTTATATGCCTACCTAATATTATATTTCTCGTGCCAAGCAAAATTTGGAATGTCATTTACAATTGTTTTCAAAGTTTTACTTAGCTTATTAATATTCATATACGTATGTATATTAGTAATATGATTAAAACATATTATTAAGCTCCAAACTACCTACTCATAAAAGGCATTTAGTTAAAAATAAATCCTTAATTTGTTTTAACCAACTTTCTTCTCCGTGGGAGGAGGTTATCTATTCGTCCCGTATATAATTTTTTTTCAGAATACTGTTGACAATGTAAAATTCAGTAGATATGTTTGAATCGTCGGCGGTATGTGCAAGTTTCCGGTAACAAATACTGTTTTCATCAGCGACTGCAAAACGAGATTGTTGACAATCCAAAACGTTTCACTTTTATCTCAACTTCCCACAGGGCTCACGGTAATATCTTCATCGACGATCACTTTAAACAGTTTACGTAACGTAAACTTCGTTTTTACAGTATTCAAATATGAAGTCAGAACATAATTTTTGCAGACACAAAATTGTGCCCGATTTTGTGTAGTGACTTTCTACAACTCCTCAAGAGATGACGCCACGCGTTTCTGAATCACGCTATCGAAGTTTCCTCAATATCATATTTCCTATTCATAATCAAACCCGGGAGATCTCTTTGCAAATGTGGGATATCCACACACGGGAAGTCGTCACAGTTACGGACTTGATTTTAAATGGATTTTATAGTTTTAATAAAAAAGCAAGAAAAGCTATAAAATCGATTTCCATAGCTAAGATCGTACTTCGCTTATTAAAATGAATTGATTTCAAACCATACATATCGGTTTCCTATCGACCACAACAGACTGAGTAACTTATATAAGGTTACGGTTGAAGAAAGTTTCTCTGTTTCTGTTTTATCACTGTGCATAAAATTTAAGTGTCTGTAATTTTTTATTACTCACCTCTTCTACCTAACCTCGTGTGCTTATTTGTATGATATCAAAGCATTGAAACACTTTTTATAATGGTTTCAAATGGTTATGCTGCAAAATACTGAACCTATTTGGATGGGACTTTCGGATTTTAGAAATAAATGACTTCACCATAATTTGATATTTGAAATATCTTAGGTCAAATGATATAAATTTGTCTCATTTTTTTTAAAAGAAAAAGGTTGATAGTCATAGAGACAAATAGAGAAGGAACCCAAAGGGTAACAATTTACTTGAATAGTAGTACTACTTGATTTTAGGCAAAAAACTAGCCAAATACACAATACAAAGTCGTCTAGACATAAAAAATTTGGCGATATTTTCCACGTGACTCTCCTAATGTTTAAGTTAACTTCGTACGTATTTTCGATATTTATGTGCTACTACATACATTTTTACAGTTTAAAGTAAAATACCTAACCTAAATTTATATTCATATATAGTATCCTCTAGATATGTTAGCTTTTATTACAATCCAGATTTTTTTATATAAATTCATATAAGTTTGCTGAGTTGACCATATTATTGTTATTGCAAAATCTGCGAACATTCCGAATATTGAGTATTAATTTTTGTACGTACATTAAATTGCAGTTACATATACAAATCTAAATAAATTTATAAAACCAAAAATAAATCCGCGTCAAATGATACTAAATCTCATAGAACTGTTTATGGTATAGAGCATAGAGCATTACGGATATCCGCAACATTACATTAGTTTTATAGCAAATATGCATTAGGGCGCGGAGGCCAAGTGATACAGAAAAGCTTACCTCTCCATAAAACGTAATCGCACATTCATTACTCGTTAATATTCTCGTTAATACTCGTTAATGTTATTCGCCGCAATGCCTTTTAATGCGATTATAGACGTGTATAATTAGGAAGCCTTTGTAGGATTTCGGCTTGTATACAAAATCTACAACTTTTGCAATTCGGCTTGTAGTTTCATTCCATTCTAAAGACTACCCTGCATACCCTCACATTACTTACATAAAGTGGATATTAAAATTGAGTTTCAAAGCCAGTCTTATCTTTAGTATAGAAGATAAACGGTTTCACTGACCCTCGCCACCCGCATCCATGAATATTAATATTAAAACGATAAGTGCAAGGCATGAAAGACGGCCAAGGGCGGTGCATCGATGCACGAGGTGACGTGTAGGCGCTGTGCAGTGGCAGCAGTTAGCAGAGATATCTGCACTTTATCGAAAAACTTTATTAGCCTTAACCTAATTAAATCCCGCAACACAGCACGAGGAAGAACACATTTGACGCAAATTTACTTTACAATGTTACAGATTTAGTTGCAACCAAGCTCGATGAAAGAAGTATGTTGGCATAAGCATAAACTTAACATTATACGAGCAACGTTTTCCATGTTTTGGTTTCTCAAAAGGGGGACAGCTGAAATTGTATATATGTTTTGTAATACAAATACCTACTATGATAGCGTTGTATTCAGGGATTGGTGAGCTCGCTCTGGTAATAAATCTGTGTGACCCTACTTAAATTGTTTTCAAATAGAAGCATATGGTGGTCCTCGACGAATTACTATGTGTATTTAACCCGAAGGTAAGAGTATCTTTACATAAGTAGTTAATATTTCCATGAATACAAATAACTTTTCAGGGAAACGCTGGCACCTATACCCTAGATTGAATGTCTTAGACACTCGCGGAAAGAAGGAGAGTGGTTCTTACTTATTTATATTCCGATTTTATGTTCAGTAATCAGGGGACACGGCAGTGCCCCCGCCAAGTCGAGCAATAAGCAATTATATGATATTACCTACTTTATTGTTTACATACATTTTTTCAAACATCTGTAATCATCATGATCACTCAATACTGTCGATAAGCACGAGCCTCATCTCGAAATGACAAGGTTTAGGCTATAAACCACCGCAATAGCCAAGTACGGAATGGTACATTACAAATCCCTTTCAAAATATTTTTTAAGACGTAGGTATGCAGATTACCTCACGTTTTCCTTCACAATTAAAGCAAGTGACAATTATTTTTTTATAATGAAACGAATACGCAATACATAAAGTAAAAAATCAGAGGTGCGTGCCTGAGTATAGAACGGAACACTTGTAATAAAACATAATATATATACTTGTCATGTACAAGGAAAAAATCTGTAATTGTGTATTCATTACATACACAAAAGCCCATAAAGCATAATTCTTTACACGAAACGCTTCGCAAACACGTATAATAGATATATGACCGGTTCCGTCTGGACGCGTCGTTCGTCGCCACTCTCCGTACTTGCATTGTTTCCACCACTTTCTTTTCTTAATTCTGTTTAAACTAGTTTTAGTTATAATGATCTCGGGCATGTGAAATATGAGCTTCAAGACGAACCCGTTGTAAAATGCTCTCATGTTGTAAACTTTTACTCACATTTACAGTATTACCTAATGTTAGTAGAGTTACATAATGTAGGTGCATTTTTTGTGAGTTCAATTAGTATATTGAGGCACATGCCAATTTAATCGTGTTCGTCGTATTTATTCGTGTTGCAGTAAAACTTACGATTAAAAACTTTAATTGCTAATGATCAGCAGTAATCATTTTAAACAATTTTGTCTACCAAGGTTTGAAATTGGTCAATTTTTTTTAGACAATATATGACAAATTTAATACAAATAGGCAAACATTGATAAACATTGATTATAATTAACAGGCGCAAATTACTTAAATGCTTTACCTGTACCATATTCTTATAATAAGGACTAACATGCTACTACCCTTATATTTAGAGCCTATATATTTATATTAACAACTGTGTAATCAGTTAAACCGTTATTATATTTAAACCACAAAAGCTATACTTATAATATAACATGTATTTATAATAAGAATATAGATACGGTAAAATTTTCCGCTGCTCTTTTAAAATTTGCCAAGCTGATAAAATATGCCGTGTACACTTTCGATCCGCTTTTGAATTCTTATAATTACCTTTACAAATGACACATGGTTTACGTAGTCGGCGTTTTATTTATGGTCAGTGTATAATTGTGATAATAAATCTACCCATGACAATTTTAGTTGCTTTTCTAATTACGAGTACATTGAAACCATTACTTTAGTCAATTAGCTAATGATACCACAAAATATTTCAAATAACATAATAAATAGGCTCTATTTTTATAATCGTGTCTGGTCTTATCGTCGTTGTCGTTAGATTTTTTTTATAGATTGAGTAGCAAACGAGCGTGCAGTCTAGCTGATGGTAACTGGCAACTGCCACCGGTGGACATTTGCAATCCAAACCAGCTAAGATAAAAATCCTACCTGAAGTCGACTACGGATGCGTTACTACCCCTGAGGACTAAGTTGGAATGCCTCGGATAAGTACGTCTCCCTTACCACACCCTTTCAACTGGAAGACAGGAACGCTTAACACTGCTATTATTAGGCAGAAATAGGAAAATAAAATATATTCAAGGTAATATATGAATTAGAAATGCAGGTATAATTTTCACTTTTATGATAATGTAGCTCAGAGATATTAATATCATTTATACATTATCGTGTAGGCACGAGATATTAGCACTACCAACGCAGTTCACGCGATATACTGACCCACATTCTGTTACTAATCACGCGTGACAAAAGATACGTAAACGCGATAATATCATAATAATAAGTGATATTGTTCTTTTGTTCATTATTACATACATTAGAGTTAACATTGGCTAGGTAATCAATTGGTTTCTGTTGCTTTTTAACAATGTGATTTCATGTTTAACTTAATTTAGGAATACATTGGTACTTTTGTATTTAGCTATGTTGCCTTAAAAGTTTCTTTTTCGCTTCTTCTGCATAGCAAAACATTTTCCGAAGATTTTGTTAGGTTACACTATATTAACGTTCTAAAAAAATCTCAAGAGATTTTTGATTAGGTATGTAGGTAGCTTCTACTAACGAATGACGTCACGTTATCACGTATCTATATGGATGATATAGTATATCCATACAATAATTCGAATTTATAATATGACAATCATTATATATCTAAAATTATAACTTTGAATAAAATATAGATACATTATTTGTAACAATTGCCTACAAAACAAAGCTTCGTTAGGTTTATCTCTTTGTAACTAGAAATGCCGATATACTCTATTTATTTAATAAACAGTATTTGTGCAAATAAATACACAGTTTATTTTGTAGTGTATTTGTAAAACTAGTTCAAACAAACGAATCGATAGTAGGAAATTTGCGGTTTGCCTCAATTCTGCAGACAATATTTCCGAACGACGTAAATGAGCGTTGAATGGTGATCTATCCGTTGGTATCCGTAAGTAGAACACCCAGAGGATAGCAGACATAGACAACCTACGAGCGTGTGACTTAGATGTTCTGTGCTCTGTTTCACTTTTACAATTGTTTGCAGTTCGACTCTAATTATTCTAAATATACTAAACTTTGTCCGCGTTTCTAGTCGCGGGGAAAACTATATTTAAAATACTAAGCACTGAGAGATGTGCAGGATTGGGGAATGTGCCTATTATTATTTACTTATTTGCACGTCACTAAAACAATAAAAATCTGTTTTAAAAGGTTTTCTATCGGACTGACTAAGGATCCAAATGAAAGTTTAAATCGTATTCAACGGGACTTCCTCGTATTACCCACAACACCGGTGCACCCGCGTAAAAAATGTCACCTCGTGCATGGGCAAGCACGCGAGCAGAGCTGTGCACGTAAACTAGTAATTAATGTAAAAAGTCACAGTATACATATTAAATTAAATAAACTTCACAATGTCATGCAGATGTTAATGAAAATATACATTAGTCTCGATATTTTACATACATTAGCATTTCTTGCATTTTCATAATCATTAATCTAATTTCGGGAGTTCAAGCCTTCGCCTTGTTTCCATATTATTATAGAATAAAACTTTATTTTAAGTTAATTTGAAATCTAAATATTTAAATAAATACCGATAACTGTGATTTTCTATAAAAACTTTCGCCAATACCTGTATCTTATCGAGTTCATTTATTCAAATTTTTCTAATGAAAGAAGAATAATTTATAGTCTACTATCTCGTTTTAATTTTACAGTCTGACTAATTGACACTGACTTAGTATATCAGGTATTTAAAATTAAAATTAATTTTAAATGTATTTTAAAAAAGAATTTAAGAAATATACAGAGGTTAAAATGAAGTTATATTTTAAGAAAATATTGCACTCGTACGTGATGAACACTATAGAAATAGGACCATAATACTACTTTAGAACGGTCACAGATGCATTTCTAACCCGAAGTTAATACATCATACCAGTATAGGACATATCATACGACATAAACTGTAAGGCAGAAGCAGATACCTACAGTATTGAGCCCGATAAAAAATAATTTTAGCTTGAAAATTGGTTCAGAGATTTTGGTTCAGCAAAAAGCTTTAAAAGCATTGAAAACAGTGTAATTTTTAATTATTAAAATGTGAATATTGTAATAGCATCAATGTCGCGAATTTTATAATTCCCTGCACAAATCGAAGAAAGCGCGACCCGGTCAGCTGTTGTCCTACTAGGTCGGCATAGAGCCGCCCTTGGCCCATATCTTGCAATTGGGTCGAAAGGGGGCTGAGGGGTATTGGGGGTGCGCTACACCTGCTTTGCATTAACTTATGCTCGTCAACACTCTTACCAAGGACATAGATAATACAGGGCCCGTTTTGATTAATCGTTATCAAAGACCTGTAACCTTAATCACTTTACGATAGGATAAATTATTATTAAGGTAGATACAGCCATCATAGAAAATTAACAAACGCATTATTAAATTGATGCATTATATTATTCGTTTAAAAAATTACAAAACTGAATAAGTATTTTCACTAGTAATTCGGCAAATCTCAAATAATATATTTTATTTAAACGTTAAAATATATAACATTGCAAACATAATATTACACTTAATTTAACGACCAATGCGGAGTTCTAAAAGATAAAGATAGACTGCTATTTTATTAAGTTAAAGCACCTACAAGTATAAACACTTAATTAATTACTGCAGCATATTGTGTTATTTATTGCCCAATCTATCAACGTCGAAAAAGATTAGGAGATACGTGTGAAGTTTCGGTAAAGAACGTGAGGTCGCAGAAAGGGTCGTAAAGCGAACTTTCCCCCGACTTTACAGCTCATTTACTACGATGACTAATCGCAATTTAAATGAACAAAAAGAAGACAAAAGCTGTATTTTTTTAAATGTAACATTACTCTATATTGTTAATATTTTTCTAGATAACTGGAACACTATTATTAAAATTAAAATAAATTAAAATAGGCATTACATAAAATAAGTGTAGTAATTTTGATATACTACATAAAACCGAATTATGTAATTAGTGGGCGTAGTAATATTTAATTTCAATTAAATTATAAATGATTTTGTAAAAAAAAAAACTTCGTGGGTGAAATAAAAATATTTACTTTATTTTAAATAATGCCAAAAAAATATATGAACATCAACATGAATATGACAAAAAATATCGTTTCTGAATATATTTATGCTCACCGATGGTCTTCAAAATTTGAAGGTCTTCTAATTCATATTCCTTCTCTTCTTCTGAGTAATCGGACTCTGTGGTGGTCATGGACTCCTGCTCCTCCGTGGAGGATGCCACCGAAAGGGACCTCACATCCGAACTCAACTCCGAGCTGCAGTCCCTCACCAGTTTAGCACTAGCCATCATCATGTTTAAAGTCAGTTTCACAGTTTGAAAAACTACTGTTCCAAGTCCTTTTTATTTTTATTCCTTATTAATTTTTAACTACCAACTAACATACTTAATTTAAAATATTTTATGATAATTAAAATAACATACAAACACGTATATTAGAGATAATAGTCATAATTTATTTCAAGAGTGTTGTTGATATTTTGAAATGGGCGCGAGTCGCGAAGCAAAATTTATTATGAAGCAACACGTTCGCTCTCCGGCGCGGTTTTAAATTCACTGAATACGAATACTGACACTCGCCGTCCAACCACTCCACAGCTGGAATCTGGCAACGATACTACACGATACAGACGGATTCAAATAAAAACACTATTGGATTGTTGTAATAATAATTTTGATGGAAAGCTTTTTCTTGCGTCTGAACTTTTATCCTTGAAACAACTAGCTTTCTCGATACGACGTCGTTAAAATAGAACACTTTTTCACGTTAACGACGAATGTAAGGAATCAATTGATCATTTTATTAACTATTGTTTTAGGTGAAATCACATTGTTTGTTAATGAAAGAAGAATTTAAAATTAACAGATGGAACTGCACGCGAGATATGCAATTCACTAGCTATGTAAGTAATGAACATTAACATGTTTCTAAAAATAGCTAATTTTAAGAAAATAAGTAAGTTTTTAATTACGACAAAAAACCGTAAATAATATTTTTCAAAACACTAAGTTTTCTAGCTTCCAGCATCGTCAATGATGTAGCACCATATTTCAGCATCGTGATTCGTTTGTACGCTAAATTAAATCCGTGTTAAATGTCTGCGTTCAAATGTTATTTATGACATCGTAACAAGAGACGAAACACGGATTTATTGTTATGATTCGAAGAAAAACAACAGTCCAAAGGTATTCGAAGGTGACATCAGACTAAATGACGACAACAAAGAAAATTTTACTGAAGTGTCCGCCAATTGTTAGTTTAAAGTCGCAAAAAATTAAAAACATATATATATACTGTTATTATATATTGTTATTATAAGACTATGCGTGTGGCGAATTACTATGCCAAGGAAGTCAAACTCGATTCCCAACCACGCGGATTGCGTTTCTATGGCAACCATACCACAGAAGATACTGCTGTCCTGTTATTAATAAAAGAACGTATCTTTTTTGCCTATCAAAAAGACAATTATTCCCTACTATACTTAATATAGATATCTATACTCTCCTTAAATTGTCCAATTTCAATGTTTAAAATAACGGACTGATAAAATAATAACGGGCAAAATTGTCAATATTTCGATGTTTGGAGCGCAAAAATCGGATAGATCGATTTTTACTGACCTGTATAATTTCTAAGAGATGGAGTTGAAATCGAATGGATACATGAAATTTTGCACAGATAACGAGTGTCGCTAAAAATCTGATTAAATAAATTGTATTGGCATTAAAACTATGGTTTAATACTAACTAGCGTGGGATTCGACATGATAGGTATACCAATTACAAACATGACGACATTCAAGTCGCCCACCTAACGCCTTTACTCGTATATAATTATCCAGGATAATTGACATATTAGACACTACCGTTTTGACTGAAACATGGAATTATTACCCATAACATGTTTCTCTCCTTCTTTTGACTCTGGCATAAATTAACCCCAACAGCCATAATATACCATGCAATTGTATGTTCTTTACAATTAGGTTTAGTGAAGGTTGTCAAATTATTCTTATTACTAATTCAGGTGTAATTCATATTTTAACCGAATTCAAAAAAAATATACGCGACGAATAGATAACCTCTTCCTTCGTAGACGGAAATCGGTTAAAAACAGTTCTGTATTCAACCGCCTTGTGTATCCACGTTTTTTTCAAAAACTGCTCATCCGTACATGGGGTACATATATCACGAGGCTTTCGTAATTTGATAGCTATTTTTACAGCTTGAATTTATAGCGCTTTATCTTGATAATAACTAACCAATTATGAAAAGATTTTACATAGTGGATGATTTTTTATCTGATATTTTCTTCGCCCTGGAGAGGATGATAATACCATATAAGTAAAGGCATCTATATACCCTAATAGCACTGGATGTATTTCTTATAAATATCCGCCATCAAGCCAATTTAAATATTTCAACAATATGTACATATTTATATTTTCATATATTTGAAATGATCACTTTGAACTTTTGAGATAATTAATTTAGGAAAATAAATCAATAAAAAACGATATTAATTTCCGAAATTTATTAGGCAACAAAGCATATCACATGATATACAAACAAGTAGGTTTAATCGTTAAAATATATTAATATCACTGCAATCCGATATATGCTTTTTTGGATTGAAATATTACTCCTACAAATAAATAATACACTTATGATAATCTTAAAACTACTGATCGTCATGATTACTGTACATGGTGGTACACTAGTAAAACTGATAATCGATGGCCGCATATTGATGGTACAATGAAATAAGATGGTACAATACAAGAAAATAACATAACAAGACTAATTTGTGATGCTAAACTTATCAATACGAACATATAATTTACCTTAATTGAAGTTTATTAAAATAATATAATAAAAGACGATTTAACAATCATCCTATATTGATCGATGATACTACAAAACAACAATATGTGCCCTTTTTTCCACATTAATTGTAACTTCTATAAATATTGAATTAGATTAGTGTGTTCAAAATTGCACAAAATCTAGTATAATTATATTCATATATAGTGAGATATCTATGCCCAGTAGTGGAAAAATAAAACGGTTGAAGATAATTTTACGTCAGTAAGTTAATAATTTTGGTATATACCTATAATCTTTGGAAAGGATCCACTATTATACTAATTTTGATGAAAAGCTCAATCAATTTGTGGTCACAAATTTAAATATTATTGTGAAAATTTTACCTTTAAAAATGGAGTCTCAGAAATATTCCCTGTATTGGCTATGGTTTTGGATTTGCCCATATTGCCCCAATTAAAAACACAGTATAAAAAACACACGAAATTGCCACAGTATGACCCAAATGCGTATTTTTTAGCTTAATTCTTTTATTCCTGCTATTTTGGTTACTTTTTAATACAAAGCGATGTGATGCTACATGGTTACACTGGATATGGTTGTACATACAGATGCCATTCATATTTGAGTGCGCCAATCGGTTCGAAAATAAGTAATAACAAATTGTGCTATGTAGACGAGTACAAATAGACCGAATACCTAGTGGCAGCTGCACATACCAAGGGGTTATAAACAACACATTAATGTATTGATGCTGGTGACGTCATAAGGTATGACGTCCCATCATAACTGCTTTAGTATGCACGCCACTTTAATTTGCAATAGGCATGCCAAATGCACATTAGAACAATAAAAATAATTGCCTTTTAAATAAACTTGAATCGCATGTTGAACCGCAAACGTATATTTTATTGTAAACCTAAACAGTTATACAAGAAACAATAGATTTTTATCATACAAACAAAATTAAAATACTTATACTTTCTCAGATTTTTATAAAAAAATCAACTATCACATTTACACGCTATGTACATTTTTTTAATCATTAAAATTTACACAAAATATATATTTTTACAATCATTTCATGTATAAAAACAATTTACAACTCAATATACAAAAAAGGACAAGCCTATGCTATCATTATAAATGCACTATACAGATGTTCTAGTAGTAAATTTTAAAATTATTAGGCGAAACTTCTATAGTAAAAAGCAAATAAACGCACTAGGACGAACGTCAACAAATATAATAATTAAAGGTACATTTTAATTTTGTGCAAATCTGTTACTACAGTGGAGTAATTAGTAATAAAAAAGTTGATGAATCAAATAATATTTTATAATACTACTGACATAATAAAGATTTTTCCCAATGTAAAATTACAGAAATCTCAAATTGTTTAAATATACTTTAGAAACCATTTATATGTATAGGTCTTATCAAATATAGCTAAATTTGGCAAACACTGTTACCTCATTGACGTTTAAATATACGAAATTTAAAGATAAAGCCTGATAAGGCCCTGTTTCACCTCTCATCAATGATCTCTTTAGCTCACTATTTCACAGTTGGACTAGACTAACCATTGAACAAGATTTTCAGCTCTTCACGCATCTATAAAACTATCCACAAATCATTTGACAGCATTGCTCAATCAAGCCCTTGAAAGGTATTCAATAATTTATCAGCAAGTGATGAAACAGGCTAAAGGGAGTAAAGTATGTTACGATATATATAAAACATCCAAATATTTTCTAAACATTAAAACTTAGCAAAGAAACTGGAGTATTTCCTAAACATTAAAGCTTTATATATCCTCTTATGAAGGTAAAATTATATGGGTCATAATTTCCTTATTATATATACCTGATACATTTTACGCCAATCATGTAGGTACACAAGGATTACTTTGTAAAAATATATACTTAATATACGTTAGTTACGTATTAAAATCCTTAAAAGTTATAAAATCCTACTTATGTCTTAAAATTTTTAAAATACGTTCTTGTAAGTATTACTAGAAGTAATGCTAATTAAACCATGCTATTCTAACCACATTTATTCCGCATTATTAATGTTATATCTGAAGAAACTTAGGAATTACATTATAGAACAAATGTTACTGCTACTGCAGTGTTTTGTGAATGATATCTTACACTATTTTAACTATTCTTATAACATCTCGAGGCGTCTTGTTTCACTCGAGAACATCATATTAATATTGTGATACTGTGGCCGTGATAATTATGGAAACGACTGTTAGTGACGGTTTTCGAAATGTTTTAACTATAATATTAATGTTTAAATTTTTTACATAGTGCAACTTTTTAATAGATATTTGCGATACCATTTCTTTCTGTCTAAAATTATCTTATACACATTTAATTACAACACCATACAAATAAGAATATTGCACGTATGACCTGTATTTTGCCAGAAAGAAAGAACAGCTAGGGTGGACTTCGCGCCACATATTTCTTAATTTTTTTTTACCATTGTGACGTTGCATGACGGAAAGTTGTGGGGTCTAATCCGTCAAAATTATGTATTTTTACTTTATTTTCTAAATAATCTCCTTGGCCTTCGCAGTAATTGGCATACACAGTTAAGCGAGGTAACTACGCAAAACTGCCTATTGTAGATAAGGCTTATGGACAAATATACCTCTAATACGATTGAGGTACGATCAAGTACCTATTAAGTTGGCCTCATGACAGCCAGGAGCACTGTGTTAGTATCGGCGACTAGTAAAACGCCGCCCTACATCAAGATAGTACCAGCAACGTAAATATTAGTAATACTAGTAGTAGATGTAAAAGTAGCAGTAGTACTAATACCAATACTAGTAATAGTCGTAGCATCAGTACTAATAGTAATACTAGTATAATAGTAGCAGTACTAGGAGTTCAATTATGAGTCGTACTAGCAGCGGCAGTGTCAGTAGTACAGTAGTAGTACAACTTTTGACTTTTGACGACCCGCGTGGCGGAGCGGTCACCATACCGGTCTGACACGCAGTGGGTTCCGGGTTCGATCCCCGGTC
>DWRA01001141.1:0-18484 GCA_018250295.1 Spathilepia clonius | reverse complement strand
TTATCTCCCTTACCACACCCTTCAAACCAGAAGACAGCAGCGCATAACACTGCTGTTGTTAGGCAGAAATAAGTGTGTGGCGGTGGTGCCGCCGGAGTTGAACTACAAAGAGTTCTACCACCTTTAAATTACAATACAATAGCTCCTAGTAAAAGTAATCTATGTTGCATGTAAAATTCTCTATCTTACATTCGTACTGATTTAGCAGATTCTAAAGTTAACAAGTACAGATTGTGCATATACGCCTGTTTGTACCTAACTAATTCAATCTAGGTTAGGTCTGAAAGAGCGTCTCTTTAGACCAGCGAGACGAGACTGATTTTATTTAGTATTATGAGGTTTTACAACGACAAGCGCTGTACATTTGATGGTGCAATCTATACAGTTTTTGCCTACCAAAGTTCGAATTATGCCAATTTTTTTCTATCAAAAGTTAATTTTCCAGTTGTGGTAGGCAAGAAAAAACTTAGATTGATTACTACTAACAAATAAGAGACAAATAAATCGAAATGTGGTAGGCAAGGATTATCTTAGATATAGGTACTAACGGACAACAGGCAAATAAAATAAGGATCAACGGACTAATAGCACAATTATTTTCCAACTACAGACAGGCAATTCAATTCTGTATATAGATAGTAGTAACGTAGGTGTAGATTATAAAGTTTTAAAAGCACCTCTAAACACTAATTACCAGGTCTTACCCACGCTCCAAATGCCCGGAATGTCTACATGACTTAAAAACAACAATTGTATTGTATAGCTCTTTTAAAACAATTATCTATCCACTGCCTACAATTACGTCTGAATGCTTCGTGTTAAGATTTTTTGTTGATCATTAACTGGGAATGCTTTAATCCCGGACTTAGGTAAGGTTATTTAGCGCCGAGACACTTTAGCGGTGATTCACCTGGATTGAGAAAGATTTCTAGTTTACACAATGACATTCAAATAACCTGAATACTAGATACTGACACATAATCGGCATTATTGGTATTTAAATGTTTATTTTTAATATACGTCCCGCGTGGTGGAACGGTCACCATACCGGTCTGACGCGCAAAGGGTTTCGGGTTCGATCCCAGGTCAGTATAACGCAACTATAATTGTTGTTAGTCTACACCTATTTGTATAAATGAAATCTACATGTTTGTGTGTTTCTTCGACATGCAGTCAAGTGTATCAAACAGAACTGCATCGTCCGTGTGGTATCGCGATTCCGTACCGTCACTGCGTTCCGACAATTCCTCACACCGCGTCGGGGGAGCGAAATGTACGCCAGCTAATTGTTGTTGGTCTATAGGTGTGAAAGGGACGCACGGTAATTACTCGGGCACGCACCGAGTGGGCGTGGCCGGAACGCCCTGCCGGTGTAGTGATGTCGCGAGGAATTTGTCGATGGATCGACAACGGCGTCGTAACTCGTCGGATTTATCGAGCGGCGCGTCGATCGCAGATAAGGACGTACACACGATACTCGACGGGAGCGTGTCGCGTTACGGCCGTACCGGTACTATTACCGGTCCACATATTGTATGAGTTACTGGATTTTATGCGGCCCCTAAAGGAGCCTGCCAAGGGCTAGGTACTGTAAGGACGAAATTCAATCTTCATCACACATTTTTTTTGTTGTGCCTAAAACTTTAATTCCTTGTAGCTTTTATTATCCTGTTCAAAATATATTTACGTTCTGTCCGAATTTTTAACAAATAGTCAAAAAAAAATATTTGTGTTTTCATTCGGAAAAAATCGTCTAACTGATGTCTATAACGTGCAAATAAAATAACAACTTCATTGGAGATTTTTAAACTACTAGGTAATACAAATACTCTCAGTGACTATACTGATGATTTTCTTAAAAAAGTCATTTTTCGTTACTGTAGCGTGTTGTGGTAAACTACGGCGTAAAAAGTATAAAATACGATTTTCTGTCGAGGATTGACAAGTCTACAAACTTACTCTAAGGAATAGCGTAAGGGGATTTTCTGTACATTGCAATTTTAATTACAACGTGCGCCATCCCTAAGGGCGCGTCCAACTGAAAGCATAAAATCACAGCGGGGCGCATCGCTAGCAGAAAATTGCTAATCTTTTATAGAATACGCTTTTAATTACATCGCATACTTGAATTTATTTATGTTTAAACGAGAAATTTATTGAAGAGCCTGTAGCTCACTGTAATAGACTCACATTATTTTTAATATCCCAACGTGGATGGCTCATTAACGGCCCCTTTGAAGGTCAAAACTTAATGCCATTACGCCTTAAAGGGCGTACCTCAAAATTGATATTTATTCGCACCCATTTAAGGTTAATCGAGTAATTTTCATAGTTTACACCCGACAGTGACAGGCGTAATCGAACTCGTAAAAGTTCAATAATAATTAAGAGAGTATTATCGACTCGATTGTCACGATACGAGTAACAAACTTATTCTTGTAACACTTTACAAGGTACACAGTTCTGTTGTTGATGTATAATGGATGTGTAAAATTAAATGTTAATACAAACTACACCTCAATTTAACTTGAAACTGACAAAGTCATTCCTTGAACGTTTATGGCTGCTAATAATATAATTGTAAAAAGAGACACCTGGTGGACGGATAGAGAAAATTGTGTTATAATTATTATCTGCAATAGAAGTTGTAAATACCCTTTTAGTCCACCTGCTGTATAGTTAGGTTATAATAAGGCAGAATTACTTGCACGAGACGTTCCAAATTAGTCGTCGGGGGTAGGAACGCATATTTTAAGTACTTTTTGATATGATGGAGTCCAAACGAGCATGCAGTCCACCTGGTGGTACGTGGTAATTGCCGCCCATGGGAATTTGTGATCCACTCCAGATAAGACCAGAAACCCAATTGAAGTCGACCACAGTTGCGTTGCTGCCCCTGAGGACTAAGTTAGAATGCCTCATTAAGTTTATCTCCCTTACCACACCCTTCAAACCAGAAGACAGCAGCGCTTAATGCTGCTGTTATTAGGCAGAAATAGGTGTGGCGCTGGTGCCGCCGGAGTCGGACTACAAAGGATTCTACCACGTTTAGAAACCTTGTCTTTTTCAGTAAGTCATATAGTTGGGAACGGTCATAGGTATCGTTATCTGGGCAACGGTTACTGATGGTTAAATATCAAGTGATTGGGATGTATATTTGGTTAAAAATAAGTCACTTGCTGTGTGGAATTAAACATCCTGAGGAAACCTTCACACCTGAGAGTTCTCTGAAAAAAAAAACAAAACGCTCTCAAGGTGTATGAGGTCTACCAATTCGCACATGCCAGGTGCAGTGGACTATGGCTCCAATCCCTTTCACTATGATAGAAGACCCAGCAGTGAAACAGAAATGGGCCGACGACGTCATGGACAAGATGACGATTATATCTTTTACAGCCTGAACAAATTCTATAATATCAATACATAATCCACGTCTTGCGTTTCTGTCCATTTTAAACAAAAATAAAGACCTAAAGATA
The DNA here is from genome assembly GCA_018250295.1 of Spathilepia clonius. Taxonomy (NCBI): domain Eukaryota; kingdom Metazoa; phylum Arthropoda; class Insecta; order Lepidoptera; family Hesperiidae; genus Spathilepia; species Spathilepia clonius. The sequence goes on along the minus strand of DWRA01001141.1, from coordinate 15,005 downwards.
AACCCCGATCGATAAAGTGTCGTGTATCGTTTTTGATACATATGCAAATGCGAGAATCAACTTTAAGTCTCGCAGATGTCCTTAAACATATGAACAAAGCAATTTATATTCATTATCCGGCGACTTATGCACTTGCCGTCCTACTATCCGTCCTATAGGGTACTAAGTTTAAAAGTCACATTTGTGTTTGATAAAAATATATAAGCAGGGCGTAGAAACCACCTAATTACAAGAAAGTATTTATGTAAATTTATCAACAAAATTCAGGACTAAATTGGAACGTCTTATATCCTAAGGAAATGTTCTAGCCTCCTCTAAAGCAAAACAATGCGCAAAATAATCTTTATGTTGGTGAAGTGTTTCAGTCTTCGTTACAAAAATATCTGTCATATTTTAGGAATTAAATATAATTATTTTTAGTGCAAGTTTTTTGTAATGCTCATTTTTTCTAATAATTACTTCAAATCGCGAGGAAACCGTACATTTCTTAAAGGATTCTACCAATCCGTACTTCGTTAGGATGATAGGTGGATTGGCATTCATGCTCCATCACACTCATATAGGAGACTCGACCGCAAAGTATGGCATGAAAGTAGACCTGCTTTGGAAATGTATAAATATTCTACACAACGGTGAATGCGTAAACTTCCTAAGAGCTTCATGGAATCCCGGTAATATACTGTTTATTTGCGTATTGACTATTTACGCCCTCGTCCGCAGAACGGACAGTAAACGGATCCAATTTCTTGTTTCTCCAACTTTAATCGTTCCGTTAAGGCCATCTCCTACGCAGCGCTGTGTGCCTGGTACTTATTGGTGCTTACATTGCAACCAGGCAATAATGATGACTGTTAATGTTCCACTATAGATATAGCTTATCTAAATGGCAGCGGAAAATGTGCTATCGTTCGAGCGTTTGAGTGTATTTGATTATGTGTTTTTAGCTACTTGTTGTCTTGTAGTTGACTCGTTTTGTGAGAGGTTCGATTTGTGTGGCAGCTTGAGCTATTACTAGGAATACAATGATTTATGCAGTTGGTACCCTACTGTATTCAATTCTGTAGTTTTTTTTCCTGTTGTTATTAACTTTAATTTTATTAATATTTATACAATAGAATTACAAAATACAATTAAAATTATATACAATATTTAGAAATAAATTATTCTGTAGTTCGATTTTTCAAAAATTTCTTGGTTTTTGTCATTTATACAACGAAACGTTTTAACTGCCATCGTCCGATAACTGGAATTTATAATAAGTTTTTATATATGTATGTAAGTAAAAAACAAACATACAGGCTAAAGTGCATTGACCACCGCAGCATGTTACTTATATGGATAGATTCTTGCCATTAAATCGAAATATAGGAATCGGACAGAAATCTTACCTGAAGTAGGTCGTAAATTCTTATATCTTAAGACTAAATTAGATCGCCTTATACTAATTTACCAATCATCGAAACTGAGGACTATTAAACCAATGCTATTATAATCTTCAAGTACGAAGGTTTAAAAACCCTATTGTATTGTTCTCTGGTATAATAGCAATTTGGAAGTGTCGTGAAATGGAAGCGGGCTTCACGGCGGCGCCGGCGGCATTACGTCAGGTCTGCTGCGCGCGTGCGCTCCGCTGCGTCGCACTAATCCTGCGCCGGCGCATCGTCCTACCCTGCGGTCTAGATTACAAGCGATAGCGAGTTAAAGTCATGATTTTAAGATTTTATTTTAAAGACTTTTTGTATAATACCTAAGTATTTATGGTTAAATTGGCGTTGTTTAAAGTTTTTTTTTAAATATTAATGAGTAACTATCTACCGACGGTATATGTTAATATGAGATTTTTTTTCATTCATTTCATTAAATCAAATTTTCTCATTATGTCCGTTTAAGTTAATATTACCCCACGAATAAATGTTAGGTTAGGTTAGACAACAACTCCAAAATTAACATGTCACAAATTTACGACACCTAAAATATAGAGACTCCGAACAAACATTCAATACATATAGAAAATTTTATCACTTCCATACAGAAAATTATATCACTAAACGTTTTATTTATTTATTATAATATTATACATACATTTACATTAGGTGTTCGGTAATCCGGTAGCCGCTTTAAGTATATCACTTAAACCAACCACCGCCTGATATCTTGATTAAGCGCCGCTTTGTCCGCGCCGACCTTTGTCTCCTCCACTTATCTAACTCCGTATCGCTCATATTCGCTAACGCACAAATGAACAACATCATATTTTGAAGGTATCGCCTCGTTCCGATCGATTGGATTTCAACGTACGCTCGCCTCATACGACCGGTGTCTCGTTACGGGAGCCACCATACGGAAAATCTGACTCGACGGCCTGGACATGCTATGAATTGTACGTTTTGAATTGTTTCTATGTTTCGTTTTATTGTTTGTGCCGGTTGATCGGTTGATGTGGTCTAGTGTGACCGCAAAAGTAGAAGTAAATATGTATCAAAGCAGTGTGTTTACTTGATAAGTAATAACTTCGAAGTTACCTACATTCGTTTGAAATGTGTATCTTTTCAAAATAAATAGTTACGAGAAATTATGCCTTGTATTAATACGGATTGTAAACATTGATGTTTTTATTTCAAAAATGTATCCTTGCAAGTTATTTTAAAGGTTGTCCATACCCTTTGTATTTCGACTTCGGAGGCATCAACGCCACGCCTATACATGTCTGCCTAATAACAACAGAGTTAAGCGCTGCTGTTATAATTTATAGGGTGTGGTAAGGGAGAAATACTTCTACAAGACGTTCCGCCTTACTCCTCAGGCGTAGCAACGTGGCCGACCGCAAATACGATTTTAACCTTATCTGTGATTACAGATGTCCACGAACAGCAGTGGCCACTAACCATCATGTGCACTATATGCTCGTTTACTAGTTCTAGATTATAGTTTAAAAATTAATTAAATTTAATTTTATTTTGTGAAAATAAATATGTAAGTTGTGTTCACCTGTAATTGCAAAGACACGATTGAATAATATGTTATGTGCTATACATTAGGAATGACGGTGTATGTTGTTGGTGAACCTTAATTAAATAAATAAATAAAAAATTATAATAATAATAGTTTCTTAAATAAAAGTAATATGGTATTACGTCTCTTCATCTGAGCGCATTCAATTAAACGAACGAGGTTGCGCACACGCAACGGCGTCGAGCGCCGCCTTTTTATCGCACGTAGCGCTAAAACGCACATGCGACAAAAAAACGGCCATTACTCGGTATTGCGATCACACGCCTTTTCAAGCTCCGCACAAAGAAAGCCGACTGCCAAAAGAGCCTTATAAGTACGTTAAGGGTTTATATCGCTGTGGCCTGAGTGACAGCGTATAACTTAGCGGAGAGCGTTTTGGATACGCTATTAAACGTCAGTAGAAGGCTGAATAATAAATAATAAATACACTGTGTTACTTCTAGTATACGATTATCTGTAGTCGATTTCAGTTGGGATTCTGGTCTTATCTGGGCTGAATCACAAATGTGCAGTTCAGTTGCCACTTACCATCAGGTGGACTGCAAGCTCGTTTGCTACTCCATCATATGTAAAAAAATAAAAAAAAAATAATCAAAGCTCAATTCAGAATTAAAAATAAACAATACCACCATTACAATACAATCTGATTAAGTCAGATTCATTTGACAAAAATAATTTGGCAGATTTAAGAAAAAAAAAATTGCAATTGAAATCATTTTCATTTTCGTAAATCAACATATTTAACATCATAAATATTATTGTAACCTGAAATATAACGTTACTATTGCAAAACTTGTAAATTGTGAAGTCGCCGTCAGCTTTACCAATCCCTTACAAATCCAGTTCCCTCAAGCATCCAATTTTATAAAAGCCCCGCAGAAACAATGAGGGCTTTGGAAGGCCTTTTGAATCTAAATCCCGTCTTAAATCTCTATTGACTATTGTATGGTCCTTTACAGCGCCATTTTTAGATTTTTTTTTGTATATAAATCGAGGTAATGTAATATAGTATTGTCGAGTTATCCAGATGGGATCTGATATCGGATGATCTTAGTTTTGTGTTTGTTCGTATGTTTTCTTGTTTTGTTGGAACTCGTTCCATCTCTCTTTGATCAACACCTGGTTGTTTGCTGTAACGAGAGACTTGATATTGTTATTGATAGACGCTGTAATATTTTACTGATTGATTTGTTTTGATTCTTTTTGTCCAAAAATATTTTGAGTGACATGAGTGGCATGAGTTAAAATAAATTTGAAAGATTGTAATATTTTTATGATCTAATAACATTTAATTAAATAATACAGAATTTTAAGATCCATCAGGTATACACAAATAAAACACGTAAAGATGCAATAATTAATAATTCAAAAGTGTTAATAACAGTGTTAACAAATCTCAAGTCAAACAAAACGCCCACAAATGTTACAACGGTAAATAATAATCAAAGCGCGAGGCTCTCGTAAAAACTCTCAAAGCGCTTCATAAAAAGCCCCAAACACAACAGATCCACAATATATTCATACACCCCAATAACCGCTAAACGGCGTTGTTCTTTTGTCCGGCCGTCTGTCACGGTCCCCCGCCCTTCGCACAATGACGCTGTGTTGACAAGCATTGTATGCGCTGTGCTCGACTCTTGTATCAAGCTTTTGTATATCTGCAATCCTTTTTATTGATCCTAGTTTTCATTTTTTTTCGTACTTCTGTCTTAAAATAATGTCATAGTCTTCCGTCCCATGAAGCAGACCTATAAGATAAATTAATTAGTATTTACGTACGACAGTTTGTTAATGACCATTACAGTATTAAAGTATTTCAATACATTTTAGGTTGACAAAATAAAAATAAAAGTTTTCGACGCAGGGGTCCGATTTAACCTACAGATAAAAAATGTAAGCCATACAAAAACATTTTAAAACATTAACTCTCTAAATTATAATGACATCCTCGTCACAATCTTGATGACATTCAAAGTCACATTAAATTCGTTTCTTACGACAAACTCGAAATGGAACAAAAAGGAATGACTATCCACTTATGACATTGATCTACATTGGAGTCTGTGGCAGCGTTAATAGTCGTTATTTGGTTGATCGATACCTCTAATTTAATAACCTATTCCTTAACAACCGAGTCGACGACACCCGAGATTGTGGGCATAAAAATGTCGGGTCGTGCCCAATCAATCTTGGTCCGTACCTGGCCCCAGAGATCGGATCCGCAAGATAACCCTTCCTCAATGCGTAATACCATTAAAACAACGGTGACAAACCAACCAAAAAATATTCTTTAACAGCTCTTTATCGATCCGATCCTTTTAGATACACCTCTCAGACAGTATGTCCAAGGTTGACTTTCGACTGGCGTCCATAGTTTTATGTCCGATGATTAAAAATGTGAGATGATGATCATTGCGGGGGCTCCCACTGCGAAGGTTTGTTTAAGTTCTTTGTTTTTCTGGATTCCTGGTCGTGGGTCCGTTTTAATTAATGCCCATCACGTATTTTTTTCGACGTTTGGTTTATTGTTTTTTTTTTCTTTCGTGGATCTTGGTTTTTTGTATCTCCGTTTTTGAAATATGTCCGTGGGTCGTGGCGTGTGATGCGATATCTCGATGTCTCCTATTGTTTTCAATTTGATATATTTATGCGTTGCCTTCCTGGGAGTGGTGTTCTGAGTTTTTTTGGTTTGGAAGCGGTGACTGCTTGGTGACGCGATATCGTGGATCACCGATTGTTGGGGATCGCCGACTGTTGATTTTATTTATGTGGGTACACTATTTTTAATATGTCTAGGTAGTGGATAGTTGCTTCTTCAAATTTTATCAGATCATTGTAGAATTACCAAAAAAATTATGGACTTTCGCAGAATGCTTTTAAAGTTATTTTCCTCTTTTCCTGTAATGAATTAGTATAGGAAAGAAACAAAATAAACGTAATAATTAAAAAAATCATAAGTAATAAATTCATTAGAGAATTTCGTCGCATAGCAACACAGTCGTTATGAATAATCAATGATAATTGTAGAAGTGAAAGTTTTGAACGAAGCACGAGAAATTTTTAGTAAACGTACTGCAGGCCACAATGTCTCTGTACATAAACTTGAAAATAAACGATGTGTCGCACATTTTATGGTAGCACATGTATAGATAAATAGATAAACGAACGCCAATTATACTAATTAAGTTATTTATTTTATATCCTACCGCGATAACTAGTTCTCGCCATTAGGAGACGATGGGGACCGTTGAGTAGATTAACTGATTTGTTTTATATTGGGTACTATCGAAAGTGGAATGCATAATATGTCTATTAAGCATATTTGGTTTTGTTCTTTTTAGGATTTCTGGATTTCTACTATCTATTTAATGTTTGTTCGTGAGAGAAAAAATGCAACAACACTACTATTACTTATATTTTTATTTCATAACATCAGTTTAATATTGCAGTTACCTCAGTAAGATGTTAAGAGTCAAACAAATGAGAACATTAATTTTTATATATATAATTTACTTAAAAAATGAGTTTTATTTGGGGTCAATGGCAGATGTCGACAACTTGCAGTGATTACATAACATCAGATAGATTAGATTAAATAATTATTTTGGCTTTGAGTTCTATATCACCAATTGCATGTCCAATGAGTTAAAGGAAATAAATAACATTCAGATTGCAGTCAAATCCATTGGAAATATGTATTTCTTAATATACAGTAAATGTTATTCTTAATATAACCCATTAAGTCTGCTAAAACATTTATCGCATTCGCTTAAATTATGAACGTAAGGTGAGAATAATTATTTTATCTCTTCACTTCGATCGCCGGTGTAACATATCCGTTTTATCTTTCCAGGTAAGTTGCCGAAACTCGAGCTTTCCCGCTGGACGTCACGGTGTGTGTAGCTTAGACTTGATACAGCTCAGTACTTGTGTGCTGATCGAAGATAACGCGCACGAACATTCGTTCTTGACGACAACGATACTTGCAGAGACGAAAATAAAAATATATATCCCGTTACATGGTAGGCTCTTGATCAAGTGTTTAATTAGATGCGAATGGATTTAAATAAAGCTTATGGTAAATCAATATAGCTAGTTCTTTTAATATTAAACACATTAAATCAATTGATTTCTAGCTGTGTTACGAACTAATAAATATAATTTAATATGAATGTACAGTGCAGTGATAGCCTAGTGGTTGAATCGCGGCCTCTCATTCAAGGGGTCCGAGGTTCGAACCCCAGGCACGCACCTCTTTTCGAAGTTATGTGCGTCCTACAAATTAATTATCATTTGCTATAACGGTGAAGGAAAAACATCGTGAGGAAACCTGTACACTTGAGAGTTCTTTGAAAACAAAAGTATTCAAAAGTGTGTGAAGTCTACCAATTCGCACTTGGCCTGCGCGGTGGACTGTGGCCTAATCCCTGTCACTCTGAGAGGAGACCCGTGCCCAGCAGTGGGACAGTAACGGGTTGATGATGATGAAGATGATAAATGTATGGCAAGACGCCGGCTTTTATACCCAGGGGACTAGAACTAGTGCTGGTGTGAAATACCTATGTCAATTAATATAACAGGGTTTTAGATTTTATTTTTGGATTACTTTACCTGCTTAAAAATAAAAGTTAGCATTAAAAAGAAAAAATGCAGTCGAATTGAGAACCTGCTCCTTTTTTGAATGCGGTTAAAATGTAAAACAAATATCGCCGTATCCACTATTTAATGTTAGGAACGCTAGTAAATTAATACCTACTGCAGATTACGTCCTCAGTATCGTTGATCGTGATCGTGAATCGTTGCCTGAAAGAACGAATGATAGCCCTTTAGATGTACGAGAATTCTCGTATTCGCTTATTTACATACCCACCAAGACAGGCATCTCTAGATCGCACCGATAATGCCGACGCAAGGTAAGTAGGGAAATATTTAGTCGTTAATGGATAACTAATGGCCGGTGTCCTCCTTAAATATTAATATCGTCGACGTTTACAAAATGCGAAGTACTTTGTGTGGATACGTGGTCTTAAAATAAACTTATATGAACCCAAACGGGCCGTTCGGATCAGAGGTAAGCGTTTGACGTCGTCGCTATGAAACGTGATACTTAAATATTGGTAAATGTATACATTCATAGCTTAGATGGCATTTCCTAACTTAGCTTATAACTTTGTAAAGTTATGCAGATTTAAGCAATATTAGTCACATAGACAAGCTTACTACAATTTGATACCTTATTTTAGCATCATGAAATTACCGAAAATGAAATTCTGTTGAATCAATAACTCCATAACTTTTTAATACGCGTTAACGTTAATAAGTTAACTTATTTTATATTTATTATAGATTATAGATGTTACTGCTATTGCTCCATAGATAAGTTTTCTATTATGTAAACGTGTAAGATATTTTCTAGATAAAATTCCCATTTATTTACATCTTTATTACTAGTTCCCAAGAATGAGGCGGTACCATTTTCATCAGCATGAGCACTCCAGATAATATTTCCCATTGACATATTTTCTCCAAATAGGAGACGAGGGGCAGTGATCAGAACACGAATGAGTAACGTACAGTTATTAGTGTACAAATTTATCTGTTTGTCGTGTCTCGTGTTTCGTCTCCCGCGGGATCGGTGGGACCGCTCGCTCCCCGAGGCCCCGTTTAATAATGCAGTGTCGAGTTATCAATACTACAAAGCAGAATTTTTGATTGCCACAAAATAAACATAAGTATTAGAATTGCTTTCAGATGCAGTATGCACGTTTATGTCATTTTCATTCGTTGCGTATCAATTATTAATGTATTGAAAGTTATTAAACCTTCCAAAAATATTAAATATAATTTACTTTTCATTTAGTTGAGTTCCTATATCATTGATTTTTACATAGCTATTTTGTCTAGAAGAATCAGATACTCTCTGTTCTTTATTAGTATTATTCTATTTATTCACACTTTAATTAATTTCTCCATTATTCTATGACACCAAACCAAATTATATTACAACTTTTGATTTATTACATTTACACCGCGCTATTGTAATTCCGCCAACATCTGCAGTATTTCTACTTACATTATTACTTTCGAATCCCAATCACGGTCCGACAGGGACCGCTGATCTGGAAAATTGAAACAAGGGAGGCATACACACTTTGACTACGATCACTAAACTCACTGCCAACTTTACAAACATAGTACTAGGGCTGATTACCGCTTGGTGTTACTTGGAGCACGACAGAAAGAAGAGGGCATGGATGTCCCATGCGATTTTATGGATTTAGCAGATTTCAAAATGGTTATTAGAACATGATTTGGTTTTTGTTTAAAATCGGTCATGCGTAATGCGACTTCACAGTTAGTAATTGAGTTGAATTTACTTGTATCTGACTTTGTTCGTTCATGTTGCAGCATAATTAATTTCTACGTTTAATTTTATAAAGTTATAGCACATACAAACAGGTTTAATAAGTAACCAGTTTCATAAAAGACTACATCCTTCCTCATTAACTTTGAATCTCATTTTTATCGCTTCAATAAAGTTCCTAATTATTAGATAAATAATGTTTTTAGGTTACTTGTATTAATTTAGTTTGTTGGGATCAACATTTTCTAAGATATAACCAAAAAATAAGATTTTTTAAGTTAAAAAAATTGCAAATGTCTTGAGAACAATAAATAATATGTATATCCACTATAAGAATATTTTGGAATAAATGCCAAATCCACTTACCAAATTGCAATCCGGATCATAAATCACGATGTAATAGAAAATGGGAAAAAAAACATCATCCACTCCCCATTCCCTTAAGAGCAGAGAAAATCGCAACACGATCGTCATTTGAAAAATAATGATGTCATCAAACACTAATCCGAAAGCTTTCATGTGGATTACAGATCGCAACACAACACGCTTGTAAAATAAATTCTCCTCGAAATTCAACCTTGTTACCAATGCATACGAACTTGGAGGTTTTTATGATCCGCAACGATAAATTTGTATTGTAGCACCATACTCCCGCTCTATCAAACCCCGATTATCTTTATCTATTACACTCTCAAACAAACCGTACGGACTTGTCTTATGGTTTACATTCGCTTCCTCTGCTCCTAAACCTTGATGCGCTTACACTGTTGTATAAACTGTACATTGAAATACATGTTTTATAGTTATGAGAATAAGGGTAGCGATACACTTGTGCGCTGGTGCGTCATTTCGATACATTAGACGTGTGATTTATACGCGGGAAGCGGCCCAGTCAAAACACACAGGGTGTGTTGTACCCTGTGCGCCGTGCAACCTGGTACTAAGCGATTTGTAGGGTTGAATCTGAACAAATAGAATTTTCGAATAAAAATAAATTTAAAATATTTATAGTTTATATTTCATATTTATTTTTTCATACTCATTTTTTTTTCATATTCGAAACAAACACTAGCAATTAAACTAATCTATGATTCTTTGTAATACTTATTTTAGTGTCGATCTTTTTATTTTGTTAAGTTATGAAAAACGTTATATATGGATTTGTAACTATTTTCATCTCTTAAGAACACTTTAAAGAACGTCTTTCCATCAAAAATTTGATCTAAATATTATATACTTCATCATTCAGTAAACTGTAATGAAAATTTGTATTATAAATTGTATTTTATTTTAAATGTTGCATACTTACGTATCTTATATTACTTACTGTGTTAGCCCTGAGCTTTTATCAAATTGTCTTCCTACGCGGTCCCGCGGGACTCAAGGAGCATCTCAAGAGCTCTCTTCCGAAATTACGGTAGTGCTTGCAGAAACTTTGCTTCCCGTCATTCCGTCATTATAAATAAACTGGAAACAACATGGTTTTAATAGGTCCCTAGAGTTGCGTATCCGTAATTATTCAACAGGTCAAAAGTTGCTTTTACTATAAATTAATTTTGATTGAAAAGTAGTATTCGTTCTAAACTTTCATCTATTTAATTACAAACGGCAAATATTTTAAATTTTTTCAGCCAGCATGGTGGCTTTAATAGTGAAACATAGTCATTTGTAACAACAAAGTATCTAATGAAATATAAATAAACAATTCGATTACATATGGGATTGATCTCTTGTTCTTGAACAATCATTTATTAATATTTAATCTTTATACGAGTCCTGAATATAATAAGTAGATTACAAATTTCATCCGTCACCAGAAAGCAATCCATCATAATTTACAATAGGGGTTTTTGCAAATGTACCCGAGACGGCCTAAAAGGCCCGGCGAGGGTGCACAGAAGGGTTAACTCACTGGAGTAATTGTATTGCAAGGGTTAAACAAGGTGAGCGTTGGCCTGTGTTTTATGCTTTTTAATTTGTTTTCGGAATCGGTCGCTCGAGGGGTTGTATTTTGACAATGTTTTGTTGGGGTGTTACAAGGACTAACTTTTGTACCACACTTATTGCAACAGATAGTAGATAGGTATATAAATTTCTTACTGTCGATTTTTGTAAGATATTAGCTCATTTTTCTGAATTCAAAATGCTAGTTTAAAAAATAAAGATTGATTTAACCAGTAGTGTGCCTTAACTTAAGCTCACTTCTCGTAAAGAAACAGTCAGTAGATAGTGTGAAGGATTCTGAACTTTAATGATATATTTTTTGTTACCACGTTTTAACTTTTATTAGTAATCTATTACTTTACAATTCATATCTCTGCCACCTGGTGGGCCTATGCCCATCAAAAGATCTGTGTCTCTTTTTCAAAATATGAAGGTATATGATAAGCACCAATTGATCACAAGTATTTTGGTGGACTTCTAAATGCTATAGCGGACGTTAGGGTCAATTCGGTTTCCTATTGTTATACGTACTATTATTATAGTACAATATGTATCATTGCTTCAACTATTTACATGTTAAAGTTGAATATCAATTCAACACTTTTATTTTATCTACTGATAACGTATTTTTTCAAATTTAACATATTTTAAGTTTTCCTCATCCGCTATCATAAAAAAGAGATTTGTGTCATTTTCCTTTTAGCTCCTTGCAGCATCTGATCTCACGGAGACGGTGGTGCTATTAAGCAATTACCTCGCGAGCGCCACCTGGCTACTTTCCCTATATTCTATTAATACGCTAAACGCTTTAGGGCGGTTTAATGTGCGCCTTCCATTAGGCGACGCTGTAAATTATATTCCATTTTGGGTAACACTCCTAAGTACGTATGCTTGGCGACATTCTCTTCCTTCTTGATGTCTCAGACTAATTTATAACACTTCAGTTGTACTATTTTAATTTGGCATAAATAATCCTTAATTAACTACAAAGTTTAACTACTACATTAGGCCAGTTTAGTTTTAATGTCGTAATATTTTCGTTACAAGTCGCTGTGCCTTTGTTTGTCTATTCGTTTAAAGTTATAGGTACTTAATCTAGGCATTTGACACTAGTTCCCACTTATGGTAATATTTGTAAGAAATAGTACTTAAATCATTTAAGAAACCGCATTGAAAATTTATTTAATGTCTATACCAAACAATAATAACTTGTGTCCTAATACACACATTCTACATTCATTCAAATCAGCTGTTTCCTACCTACCGCGTTATTCAAACGATTGTACCTAAAGTTCTAAAAAAACTGGCTGAAATATTAAACTGTACGGCGCGTCTATTCAGAGCCGTCGGTGAATTTAATTTTTTATGTGACGCGAGTGAGTTTCTGTCATTTGTTTTCATTACGTGTCCACCCCAAAGAGAAATGGTCGCCGCTTCGCGTTGTCTACGGGCGTAAGTAATTTAATGCAAGTGCTAGATACAAATTTTATTTTTTTCATGGTAAGCAATTTTTGGATGAAAACTAGTGTTTTACCCTTAAAAAGAGTTTCCTAATCTTTTTGTAACATGGAATTTAAAGTACTATGGGCGAAGTTTTTATTACAAGGGATTCATATATTGTATCGTTCCTTTATTCGATGACGCGTTGACGACCCTTGCCTACCAGTTGGTGCGATTGTCTTTAAAGTAACATTCGTCCTAAGAAAGTTCTTCCAGAGAGGTATCACAACTACACCAATATCTAACGTGAGCAGTTCTTGCAAAAGGTGTAATTGTGGGAATGCCAGCTATAAGGCGAGACTATCTTGGGTCCTTAGGCGTGGTAATGCATCTGCAATTGAATTCAGCTAGAACACGTGATCTACATAGAATTTGTTACAGATGTCCATGTCGAAAGTAAGCCGGTATCCACACACTTCTACCTAAATATTTTACAAAATCTGCATCACTTTTCCCAGTAGAACGAGACTTATTCTATCAATTATCAAATCTATAACTGATATAAACTGGGAGTCATTTCGTTGTTAGAGCAAGTAATAAATGTCTCGGAATAACAAAACCGACTAACATCAGGTGGTCCGTTTATTCGTCTTCTACTACATGAAAGAAAAAAACCAGAAATCATCAAAATTCCCAGCCCACTTACAAATTTATTTATCTGTATCGATTACGCTTGCAACTCTGTGGGTGTTTATTACAAGATGTTTGATGGCAATTTTTTAATAGTTTTATCGCGCGCTGTCACCGTTCCTCTCGACGGCGCGCACGGAAGTGTTTCAATTATGTTGAATAGAAATATACGAGTTTTGTTTTTAATTATAACAACTAGATTTTAAAATTCTATATTCTTATTTTAAAATTCGTGTATGAATCATGCGTGCGACGCGAAATCTGGAATTGCTCTGGTGCGTTCAGTTTTATTAGTGCACAATTATGAGAATGCTAAAAGTGGGTGTTGAATTTGTACGTTTATTGCTTCAAGATGTTAAATGCAACAGTAATGTACGTACCTAACTCTTTTTGCAAAGTTAATCGTTCATCAAAACTAATATTTACAATGAAACAATTATTGGTAAATATTCTGTTATCGTTATGTTATTTATTGAATGTATTTACTTGAAAAACCTTATCACATTGAACCCGTATATCGAGAGTGTGGTATTGAAATTGATGCCACTGGTCTGTCAACGTCCTACGCATCGTCACCTCGTCGTCTTACGCTACTCCGTAAAACAGTGTACAGTCGTAGACAGATCCGAAGTATTACAAGAGTTATTCAAATTATGCACCATTACAACTCACCGGGTGATATCAATCCGGTGGTGGGTACCAGTGATTTAGAGTTTTATATCGTGTAGAGCGGGTGTCCCGCGGACGCGCCGCGGCGGGCGGTAGGCGCCAGTACGGGGTTCGAAGCCGACGGTAACTCAAAACTATCCCAGTTATTTGTTCGTTATCTAATCGGACACCATAAATCTTTGAGAAATTCTCATGTTTATATCCGGACAGTATGGATCTTGACTAAGATGGAGCGATTGAGATGTGCAGATTGTTAATGGTGATACGAAATTTAATTAGGGGATGGTTTTGTGTCGTTTATCAAAATTTGTGTTGTTTGTTTGTTTTAAAAATGCTTTAAGCGGAATAAGAGATAGGAAAGAGAAGTGTTCTTAAAAAATCAAGTGCCATAATGTGTGGGGCGCGTGTGCATAGACTACATGAAGTGCAGACATTATATTTTTAAGTCGAGTTTCTAGAGTTTACACAATGACTTGTAGAAAATAACTTAAAATGCATAAAATTAAAATAATTATTTTTGCTGGGAAATGTTTGTAAACCTTAATTAAAACAGTGGGTAAATTTTGTTTTGGTAGGCGAAAACATGAAATACGATGTGTTACATTCTATCATGTGGTATTTGATGTAGCGCTGATGTCGAGATTGATTTTATGACAGTACGATGTCTACCCATGTTTACTAGTATAATATTTAATAAGTATAATATTTTTTCTTTTTATATATGATGGAGTAGTAAACGAGCATGCAGCCCACCTGATGGTAAGTGGCAACTGCCGCCCATGGACATTTGTGATCCACCACAGATAAGTCTAGAATCCCAACTGAAGTCGACCACAGATGCGTCGCTACCCCTGAGGACTAAGTTGGAATGCCTCGTTAAGTTTAT